>LD345330.1:0-10840 GCA_001465055.1 Ptychodera flava | reverse complement strand
AGGACAGCAGCAGTAGCTTCTCAACAGTCTCCGAAAATTCCACTGAGGATCAGAGAACCTCACTTCCGGATCCCAAAGTTGAAAAAATGTTGAAAGGTATGTGTGCCGTCATTGAAGTCAAATTGCAATCAACCAGAAGAAAGCAAAGCCAGTCAAAGTTTTACATTTGATTTGCTGTCAAAGCATCATTAGCTTCTCCTATAGACAAGGTGAAGTTTTGTACTTAATCACAGATATATCATGTGACATTGTCAGTGTCGTGCAGTAAGTTTCCATAATAGTTTTGATATCGCTAGAACTGGATGATGCCCGGCAACATGTCTGACTTCTGTTAATTCAATGCAATTTTGACTGACTTTCCTTTGAGTGAAAATTGAGTTTATCAACCTGAATTAACATCCAAATAATCCACATTTAAATTCCTAACTATAGAAAAGTAACCCTACACTTTATTTTTGTAAGCACCCAGTATCTAGAGAACGTAATATTCTTTATAAATTTTGGGTGGGCGCTTACTTGGATCCCACCCTGACATAATAAAAGATGATTTGTTTTCTGACAGTAAAAAAGTGACAGAAAAAGGACAACATATCTTGTTCAAAATTTGTTGGTTAATTTGTCTGATGTCAAATGCATAACAAACGGCCCTTTTTTCGGCCACAAAATATCGGTAGACAGGAATAAAACAAAAATGTAGGATGTTAGAGACTCATGCACTACACTATGATTGAGTTTTTTTACAGCAAAAATTCAAAAACAAAGTTGTGATTGTACTTGCATTTCACCAACCTTACATGTACCTTTTGCAAGACACACCTCAGTTATAAAACAACTCAGTGTGGTTTTACACAATTCAGTATGGTTTAAATATTCACATCAACTCTCTGGTGACAAGATGTAACACAGAACATCAATAAAAAATTGACAATTACTTTTGTCAATTATTTTCCAGGAGTAAAAGATTACAAATCCTTATTGCATATCTACTGTTCTAAAAAGAAAGGATCCCTCAAAGCTATATACACAAGTTTCCAGTCACCAACATTTCACTGGGTTAGTTCTGTAGACATTGACGGAAACAGATTCACCAGCAGTGAGAGTGCCAACTCTAAGAAGGAAGCCGAACATTTTGCCGCTAAAGCCGCTATCAGAGGATTGTTTGAGGACATATCAACACTGATTAATTTTGAAAAGTACAAGAATACTGGTAAGATTTATTTATTTGGTGAGTTTGCCAAGTGATTACGTCTGCATGTAGGAGTGGAGGCATTGTTGTTCCTGTAGGTAGGCAGCATATGGATTTAATTGCAATTCTGTCAATATATGTGTAGCCACATGTCCATTGTAATGAGTTTGTAATTTAGATACTCATTTACATTCTGTCTATATCTGAGTGACTGCTGAGAGCAAATGAAATATTTGTGTATTCTTCAGAGATTTACCATAGCTGTGATTTTGCTTGGTCAGCACAGACAGCATTGCCAAAGAAGTGAAAATTTATGAGACTCGTGCGTCCAGCCGTTAAAGTCAGCCCACTTTACAGAAACTAACACCTTGACACATGCAAATGAAGTTTTTTTATTACTGTCAAACATCACCAAGTGAACTATCATGATTTAAATGAACATGCAGTGGCAAAAACTGCATTTGGGGAAAGATATCTAAACTCAAAAGAAAACATTTGAGTAAAGGAACTGCAAACAGTAACAGCATCTGATTTACCTGTGGTGACTAATGTGAATGTTTTCTATTGCCAAGAGCTCTTATATCAAAATCTTTTTTAGTGATATCATATAAAATTATGATGTATACATTAAGCAATATGCTTTTGTTACACTGTATGGCCTTACCATCTAAGTATTTTTATTGGTCTGTTTGATTAACCCTTTGAGAGCTGTAATTTTTCACACCAATATTTTAGTGCAACATTTACTAATTTTTGTGAATTTTTCTGCAATTTTTTTTTTGATAATTTTTACCAAATGGACATCACATTTCATTGGCTACACTTTTTTATTAAAATTTTAGCAAAAATCTGAAAGAAATAGACTTAGGTATATTTTATAAAGGCGGCAAAAATTGACTTTGGCGCTCAAAAGGTTAAAAAGTCTGTCGCACCCAGTCATATTCACTGAATTCTGTACTATCAAGATCTGAGATCATTATGGGCAAAAAATTATATTCTTGCTTCCAACTTCTTCGCTCTTTTTACTTCATATGATAAAATTCCAGAATGGCCTGATATAAAAGTGGTCCATTTACTCCCTAGTGTAAACGATTTCCAGACCAATCCAATAGCTGCAATAGTTTGTTTTGTGTTGTATGTTTTCAGACAAAGTAGAGAATGAAGATACAGCGGAACCCGCAGAACAGAAAATGAAAAGTCCTAACACTGATGATGATGAATCTCTGGCACAAAACGTCAAAGAGGTAATTCAATAAATTCATCGTGACAGTGGACAGTATAAAAGCAGGCTGAGAGACCAACACTTCACATCTGAAACACCGAATCCATTGACAGACAGTGCACTGTTTCCCCAAAAGGCTTAACGTCAGGATGTATGGTTTAAGCATGATTGTGACAGCAGTTGTGTTGACTTTGATGAAAACTGTTTACGGAAATCTTTTGGAAAACATTGTACACTGTCTGAACTTGACTCTATCATGAGTTCTAAGTGAATGTATTCATAGACTAAGGGGGAGTGTGTGGTTCTGTCTAGGCAGGTGATCAGATGTACATGTTTCAAAATTTCAATCCCATACAGCAATTCCTCACAGTAGCGTGTAGTTTGGTTAAATAAGTTTTCTGTGTACTTCCCAGGCATAGTGTCTTGTTGCATGGTAATTTGAATGTCCTTGGTATTTTGCTAAAAATCTGATTAGATTTATTAGTGTGGCAATGATCAGGCCTGGTTGGGAACGTTGATTTGCAATGCTGAATGATACTCACTCACTCATAATACATGTATAATTCTGATGAAAGTAAAATGTATTATAGAAGAACAGAAAAATAATAGCAATGAATCTCTTAGATAACCAGGAAATTTGCATCCTGTTCAACAGCTCTATGCCATTGACTATATTACTTCAATAAACATCTGTCTTGAATGGTGTACTGGTACAGTGAGGGTTTTCAGTATTTTTTCACAGATGATGGCAATGTTTGATTAATAAGTATCCATGGGCAGGAGAGGAAGTCATATCTTTGTACCCATTTCCAGATTATAAAAACTTTTGATGAGAAAATAGCAAGTTAGAGTAAATGAACAGCAGAACACACTGACCAGTATTTACTAACATCACAACAAGAGAAAAATATTTTTTGTTTGCATTAATAGTTCTTAGCTATTATTTGATTGATAGTGCAATCGCAACAACCAGTACACCATGGAGAGCATCTTAATCAATACTTGCATTTGTCTGTTTCCAATACAGTTGATGCAAAGCAAACCTAATGGTCTATGGAGTACAAGATTCAGGTTTGAATACAAGAACAAATTCTCCGAGGACCCTCCCCAAGATATCCTGGAAAAGATGCAAGACTGGAAAGATGTCGTGTCCATGGAAAGGTAAAATAAATTCATTTGATTTCTGATAAGTGAATATTTGATTTTATGTTATCTATGTACATCTAAGTCTAGATTTTCTCAAGGCTCTGTGTTCAGACTGTCAGACAGTTGTGACAGAGAATCATTTGTTGCTCATACAGATTTAAAATTTATACTGGGATCACTGGGTACATGTATTGTGTCAAAAAAAAAGATCTTTGAACAACAGTATCAAACATAACTTATCTATTTTGCTTCCATAAGTATACCTTAAAACTAAGAAATGATATTATTAACAGGTTTCAGGACAAGATCATTCTTTACCCAGTGAAAGAAAAACCTAAAAAAACAACAGTTGAAGAGCAGTCCCTTGACAACCAGAAAAATAAGACTGGATCAGGCAATCTTAATGGAGAGTCCAGCAAGTATGACTTACAGATAAAAACAATTATATCACCAACAACTGGTGAAATGAGGAGATCTGTGACTGACAGGAGTAGTGTCAGTGATGACATATCTGGCAAGGTACAGACTAGTATTTGTTTTAGATTTTTTTCTTTCAAAGATCTTGCCACACTTTTTTACTGTATTATTTTTCTGTTTTACAGTACTTATTGTTTAATTTGTTGATTGATGTTACTCTAATATTATATTCAGTATTTTATTCATTTTAAGCATTCTAAAATCTTAGTAACAAAATATGCCAGTGTGTGACCATTTTGGAATCAGAAGAATTCAAAGGGGAGACCACACTACACTAGAAATTCTTCAGAGTCACTCTGATATGTGCCCAAGTCTACCCTCTAGTGTACAACATCCCTAAATTTATAGGGCTCATGTGGGAAATTCAAGAAATGTCTTTTTGCCAGCTCTATACCAGTACAAGATGTCAAATTTTCATGAAACACTTTCTCAAGTCAATGGCATGCCTGTTTAGCCCAAGAGGGCTATTGATATGGAATGTGATCAGACTGAAAATTAGATATTCAAAGAAATCCTCAGTGTTGGGCAAAAGTCACATTGTCTGTGTATATGATCATGCCACTCTCTCATGTTGACTTTAGTTAAATCATATCTCTATAAGGGGAGAATTTACACAATGTCATTCAAAAGCATACTTGATGTACAAAATTTCAATAGGAAGTTTAAGTAATGATTGCTGGGAAGATTTATACTGTCAAGAAGTGGCTTTAATGGAGTTTGATTTGTTGACTTGAATCAGTCAATGGGGTTTTATCCCTACTAATGAAATGTAAGGAAAACATGTAACATTAAAACTGTTTTATCACAGGAAGAGTCTGAGTTGAAGAGAAATAAATTGAAGATTAAACCAGCTGAAAATCCACCAATAGGGTAGGTGTTATATGAAGTAATGCTATTTGGTTGATATTTGCTATATAAATATTGACTGTGATGATTACAGGGCAGCTGGGAATATGAGTTTACAACCCACAGCAGATTTTATGTGTGAATACTGATGGAAAAATTGTGCAATTAAATGTTATTTAGAAAATTAATAAATTGCACGTAATAATGGTTGTCCCACAGGCATTATAAGGATTAATCATGAGTAGCATTGTTAAAGCACCATTAGCAGTAGCTTTTGATAGATATCCCAGTCTTTTTTGCTGCTTGTAAATACAATTTCTTGTTCTACCCCCAAATTTATGTCAAAACTCCTTGTGATCAACTCATATCAGATGAAATGTCCAATATTATTATTGACAATTGTGTTTGATTCCTGACTAGAATTAATTTGTCAACAATAACATTGCATATTAAACAAGTTTAGTTTGCTGTGCGTCTACTTTGAATTTCAACATACTTTAGGGAGAAAAAGAAATCATTGGTCTTGTTCTCTTGAACAGAAATAGTGAAAACATTATCAAAAGTTAAAAGCTATTTGCCCTTTAAAAATTTGAAAAGAAATATTGAGTATCTCTGGTTGAAAAAGTCTTTTCTCAAGACACGAAAGTCCCGAAGCAAATTAAAACCACTTCCTTTACAATCCAATTTTGAATCGGAACAAATTGCAGATGAACATGACTAATCATTTCTGGCAAATTGTTTGCCTTTTTGAAGTAGTATGTAATGATTCACATATTTTATGTATTTTTTACATTATCTTTTCCATCAAAGGTCTTCATGGAAAGGCTATGTGTCGCACATTGAGAATTGTTCAGAGTTCTACATTCATCGCAGCAACTGTAGTATCAATGATATTATGGATCTTATCTCAGAAAAATATTCAGTAAGTATTGGTTACGTTGTAGTCATCCTGTTCATAGTAAATAGTAATCATTGCAACTTCTGTTCCTATAATCCTTTGCACCCTGACCCCCTGGTGACCTATGACATCATGTGGACATTTTCTCCCGAGCTGGGTTCAAAGGGTTAAATGGGTGGATTTAATGGTGTGGCAGACAATATTTACAGGGACAAAAAATATGCCTTTTGATACTACATGTTCTAACATTAAACAATTTTGTTTCCTGTTAATCTACCTAAAATAGGTTGAAGTACAAAGGAATAGCTATGTCAACACAGGACTTTTTCCCAACCAACACATTTCCTTACTTTGTCCCAATGAATAGTCCAACTTGTGGTTGGGCAATGTCTCAGTGGTTTGCAGGTATTAAAAGGTTATAGTCTTGATACCAATACAATACATGAATTATGACATGAAATGCTATCGTTAATTATGCTAGTCTGGACTGCAACCTAGTCATGAATAGGCCAGTGTTGACAAGTTAGTAATCATTTTAACATGACTTTGACAGTTGAACAAGAAGCTATCAGTATCACTGTTCTACAAACAGAAGATAAATACTGGATATGAACATTAGAGACTATAGTTAAGGGAGCTTGTATTTAACTTGTGCTGTTTATTGTTAACCAAACCAGATCTTTTTCATTAGCTGAGTCTTACAACTTGTGAGTTGGTATTGTCAGTCAACTTGATACTTTTTGTTTTGTGGAAGGAATTTAAGAGTTTATGTCCACATTAAGTTACTATTGAATCTTATTGGGGCATGACAATCAATATGTAAGGTATAAGACATGTTAGGAAATAAATGTTCTCACCTGATCATAACTCTTGTCACTGAAACTTACTTTTCCTGATGCTTTTACATACAGCCTGTGAGCATACCATACAGCATGTAAGTACCACCTTGATGCAAACTAAAAAGTATTTTCTGCTCAGTCCTTAGAGGCATCACCGGCTGTAGTGTCTAGATATGGAAAAGGTGACTACTGCGTGGCTTTCTATGCACGTGATAAATGCTGGTGTCGTGCTGTTATTCTTGACCGCCATAAGAAAGCTCAGCAATTATACACACACCCACATCAGACAGAAGATACAGCGTCACAGGTATTGTGGTCATACAGGTTTAATCAAGTATGGTGTGAACTTAGCAGTAAAATAAGCTAAAAAATTGTGATTTTCCCCCTCAAATATCTCATTAGGAATCCAACAGGACAAAGTACTACAACAGCTATCTGAAGGCAGACATAGCTCTTGTCTATTGCAGGATGTCTTTGTATATTTGAACATAGTCCCATGTATATCCGGTTGTCTTGTGAAAATCCCGTATACTTCTCTCATTACAGTTTTCAGGTCCATAGTAATCCCATACCAATTTGGTGAGATAATTTTGTGAAGGGTTATCATTGCTGATAGTTCTTTGTGAATATACCAGTAGCTTGACATATTTCAAGATTAGATGGGTCATGTTCACCTGTATTTGAATAGAACACTGTCACAGACAAACAGATTACCACCATCAGGAACACGTATTTCAAGATTAGTGGGGTCATGTTCAGCTGTATTGTAATAGAACACTGTCACAGACAAACAGATTACCACCATCAGGAATATTGGACCCTCTCTTCCTCAATTTTGCCAGATTTACATACTTGGAAATACCGGAATATTCTCTGCTCTTCAATTCACATATACCGGTAATACAAAGTTACTTAGTTTAGATACCCGTAGTCAAAATGTTTTAACTTTGTTTAAGAGTTAGTGCCATAAAGACTACAGGGTTCTATGCACAGGGTCTTTTATTAGAAACAGTCAACTTTTCTCATGGATCTATAACATTTTTTTCAACTTTGCAGTTTTCCAGATATATTAGGCCAAAAAATATAAATTGTGCTGTTCTGATAACCTGGTATTCAAAAATAGGGTAGGTAGATCGGCAGGCATTTTTTTTCCCAAAATATTTTTTATTTTTAAATATGCATTTTTCAGGGGTTCAGGGTGGTCAAACACTGGCCACAACATTTCCAGAAAAGTGTATCATACATATAAAAGGAAAAAAACAAAATACATCCTCGTTCAAGCAAAAATGAAATGCCAAGTAACGAAACACATGATTTTACGTTTTTTTAGCTACTATAGACTATAGTAGCCATGTCAGGCCAATTTTAAATATTTGGAGTAGAGAATTGGAATGTACTTCAATCTAAAGATCTCACTGAGGGGAACAAAACAAGCCTTGAATGATCAAGATTGGACGAGTAGTTCCGGAGATACAGATTTTTTAAGTGATAAATTTTCGCATTTTTTTCTGCCATTCATTAAACGTTTTTAACCTTTTTAATTTTAATGAAGTTTTGATGTCAATATATCAGAAATAATACATAAATAGCTTTGATGAAAGCTTAAAACCTGTTGCAATATTCCTTTTGAAACCAATTGTGGCCATTCACTCTGAAAAAAACTTATTCAACTACAAATTATATGCGGTCAAAATTTGAATATTATCTAATTTCACCGACCGTAAAAACAGTGCGTTCACAGAAAAACTAAGTCCACCTAATTAAATATGCAAAAATTAAATATCTCGATTATTTTTTGACATAGAGACATAGAATTTTCAATTTGTAGGTTTTCAAACATGCTGAATTCAATGAAATCATTCAAAATGATGTCTGACCATATCCTATGTAGTTTCCCTGATCAGCCTTTCAGGTATGCTAATTTATGCAAATTATTACATTTCAAAAAGATTTATTCATTGTAAGTTTCTGTAATTAGCAATATGTCAGCTAAACGGGTAACTACAATCATTGGTGCCAGACTAGCCCGTAAAAACCACTCATGGTGTGCGATGTATGCATTCTACCACTAAATTTTGTTTGCATTTGTTAACATTAATAAAAGTAACATTTTGTTAAGTTTACGAATATTTACCAGTTCCAAAGCATCTTCTGAAGTAAATTCTCAATCGCAGTGGTTTCAAACTTTCCAAAGATATGAGTAAATACTTTGTTTTACGCGAATATATACAATCTATGAGCACACTCACCCGGCCTTGCTCGGTCATAACGTCGGTGGCGCTCGGGCTTCTAATTGACTCAACGCACTTGCCGATCAAATTCTATCAAAATCGCTCGTCAAATTTTCATGACACTGCACAATCTTAATAATTATGAACTAATCTTTATCATCAGAAAGTCAGTTACCCCCAATTTTGCTGTCTTGAGGTCAAAAATTTCCATCAAAGCTCGTTCATTTTGCATACTGCGAGCTGCCACCCGATGTTTATTAGCATTTGTTAACAATAAAGCCATTCGTTCAGAAAAAAATTACAAGTTCGATTTTTAAAGCATCTTCTGAAGTAAATCCTGAATCACAGTCGTTTCAAACTTTCCAAAACTACCAGTAAATATTTTGTTTTTACGCAAATGTACACTCATCCAAACTGTCTACGCAGTACGCGATAGCGTACACACTGGCCTCACTCAAGTCACAATGTCGGTAGCTGCAATAATTGTAGCCCAAGGGCCTTTGTTTACCGTGTAGGCTATTCAGCCCCGGCCATGCCAGTGGCTGAATAGCCAACACGGCAAAACAAAGACACATGGACTACAATTATTGCAGCTTTGTCGACAGCCAACACGGCAAACAAAGGCCCGTGGGCTAAAATTTTTGCAGGGGAAATGTCGATAGTGGCACTCACGCTACCTCCCGATCGCGCTCAACGTACTTGTCGATCAATTTCCATCGAAACCGCTCAATGAAATTTCATGAAACCTTCGAATCTTACTAAATATACACTAAATTTTATCATCAGATAGCCGCTCATCCAAAATTTTGCTGTCTTGAGGTCGAGATTTTCGATCAAAGTTCTTCTTTCAATTTCCAAAGATGACAACATATGAATATCGCAGCATCGGGGCTCTGACGTATTAGAGAATTATCTGACTTTTCCAACAAGGGGTCATACATTGAAATCGGCCCATACGTTTCAGTGGAATGTTCCATTTAATATAGGGGTTGCAAAATCTCCCTTTTCTGGCGATCCGAGCAAGAGAACGAAACCCAATTTTCAAGTTTTTATAACTTTCTATTAGTTTTATTTTTTCAATTTTATTTCTTTACAAATGAAAGAAGAAGTTTATGACAATCAAAATGAAATATCATGAGAAAAAAACCATCATTTATTTGCCTTTAAAGTTGGAACTTTTTATGTGAACTTCACTCGGCAGAACAATTTTTCGGGTGTTTGACATGGCTAACTATAGTCTATAGAAGCTATTGGGATGGGTATCCGTCCGGCGTCCATCGTCAGTCTGTATGTATGTATGTATGTATGTATGTCAGGCGTCCGTCCACTCAAATATCTTGAGAACCGCAGTACTTACTGATTTGATATTTGTTTTGTAGATGAAATATATGATTTTGAGAAAATAGCTTTTTTAATTTTTTGATACTGTTGAAAATATGCAAATTGGTGCCTAAAGAGGCATTTTTGGTAAAAAATCTTCTTCTGAACTGCTGGTCAGACAGCTTTGATATTTGATATAAAGGTCCCTAGGGATAACCCAACTTAGATTTGTTCAAATTGTGATGAAATATGCAAATCTGTATTTTTAAGGAATTTTTTTGTCATTTTTGGTCAAAACTTTATTTCATCATAACCGCTCGTCTGACTGCTTAGATGAACTAAGTATGATATATTGAATCTATGATGAAATCTGCAATTTTGTATTTTTGGTGCAATTTTTGCCATTTTTGGTCAAAAAATGTGTTTCTCAAAAACTACTTGTCTGATACCTTTGATGTTTGGTATACAGGTTCCCAGGGGTTGTCCTAGTGTGATCTATTAAAATTTGATGAAATCTTCAATTTTTGTAATTTTGGGTCAATTTTTGCCATTTTTGGTCGAAATATTTGTTTCTCAAACGTTACTCATAGCTTCGATATTTGGTATACGGGTCCCTGGGCTTTATCTTAATGTAATATATTGAAATTATGATGAAATCATCAATTTTGTATTTTT
>LD345329.1:152005-173956 GCA_001465055.1 Ptychodera flava | reverse complement strand
CAATTTTTTAAATACTACTTTAACATTTAATTCAATAATTACAGTTTTGATGTTTTTACTGGAAAAATTGATAATTACTAAATGCTTTGAGTAAACCCTCTCTTAGAGAGCACATTCTGTGACTTTTACCGTTCATCTTATAATCACAAAATAGTTCCAATTGTGTTCTGTGCAAATCTTACGACTGGAAATCTGCATTCCTGTGATTGTGCACTTGTGTATCTTTTCATTAACGTTGAAAAACAAAGATAAGAAGCCGTGGGAAATACTATCATTCAGTTGCATTAAATTAAGAAATTTACACTGACTGGGTGGGGTCAACACACTTTGTGGTTGATACCATTGCATTCTAGGGGTGACCAGGTAAGTGTATATCTCTTACTACAGCCGTGTGCTAGTGAATGAATGAGTATGTCCGATACGGAGGGTGAAGTAAGCTTTCCAAGTATGACAGAAAGCCAAGACCCTAAAGTTAAAAGAGAGCCTATTGATGATTATGGCGCAACAAGTGGTTTAAGTGGAAAAGAATTAGCTGAAAACCTGTTGCATCAAGAAGAAATTCTTCAGCTCAAATTGAATCTGTATAAACAGGAGCAGGCAAATCACACGCAGCATTTAGAGAGAGAACGCATGCATATAGATGTAGAAAAACAGAAATATGAGCAAAAAACAATTTCGTGAACTTGAACTAAAGGCAGAAAGAGAAAAGCGTGAACACGATTTTAAAATGAAAGAATTAGAGGTAAAAGCGAAAACAAATTTACATGATACGGATCATGAGTTCAATGATTGGACGGCTAAGCTCCCTCAGTTCAAGGAAGGTGACAATGTTGACACACATTTGCGTACATTCGAGAGGCTAGCTCGAACGTACAGTTGGCCTAAG
This sequence comes from Ptychodera flava, assembly GCA_001465055.1. NCBI lineage: Eukaryota > Metazoa > Hemichordata > Enteropneusta > Ptychoderidae > Ptychodera > Ptychodera flava. The sequence continues at coordinate 173,070 of LD345329.1, read as the reverse complement.
CGGATTTGGCCAAAGAAATTAGCTCCGACTCTTGTAGGTAAGGCCCAGGAGGCATATTCTAGGTTGAAAGAAGACGATGCCCTTGATTATGATAAGGTCAAAGTTGCTATACTTAGAAAGTATGAGCTCACCAGAGAGTCATACAGAGTTAAATTCAGAGCTTGCAAACATACAGATGAGGAGACATTCTGTATGTGGCGTGATATTGTAGCCGATACTTTTGACCGCTGGATGGAAACAAGTGGGGTTCCGTCTTTAAGTGGTGAAGAAAAATATGAATGGGTGTGTGAACTATTTATAATGGAGCAATTAGTTTAAGGCGTGCCCAAACAAATGCAAACATGGTTGAAGGAAAGGGATCCTGAAAACTATAAGGAGTTGGTAAAACTTGGTGAGACATATAAATCTGCTCATTCTGGCGCTGTTAGCGATCAGACTGAGCGGAAGCGGGGTTTCAAAAGTTTTTACAACAAACATAAGCAGCAAAAGGGTGAGGGAAAGAAGTCTGATAACTCATCCCAGAGCGGTGAGAAATCAAAACCCTCAGCTGCGTGTTATACTTGTGGGAAAACTGGTCATTTGGCAAGAAATTGTCCCGAACAAAAGTCTGATAAAAATGCAGGTTCAGCAAAGACAAAGGTCGTTGGCCATGTCAGAAGTCAGGATGACAAAGGCTATGATATTTGGGCTGAATTTGGTAATGATTATCTACTTGGGAGAAATACTTACGTTGGGTGTTTAGACGGTAAACCAGTGAGTATACAGAGGGACACGGGTTGTTGTCAAACCTTGGTAAAGCCAGAGGTTGTACAACAATCTAACTGTTTGCCTGGAGAGACTTGCAATATTAGTTTTGCAGACAAAACAGTGCACGAGGCGCCTGTTGTCAAAGCCCACATCGAAAGTGAAATTTTCACTGGACCTTTACGTATGGGGGTATGGAAAGGTATACCTAAGGACGTTTTGCTAGGTGAGGACGCGCTTGCCTTGCAGGATGGCCATGCGTTAGTGGTCACAAGACGTCAAAAGAAAGCGCAGGACGAGTGCAAGGCTTTAGTTAAGCAAAATGAAATGGCGTCTGGCGTGAGAGCAATACCTGTCGAGGAATTGCCGACTCTCAGTGAAGCAGAAGAAAGTGATGGCGACTTCGATGAGGAAGTAGAATCATCTGATGAAAGTAACAGTGCTTCAAAACACATTGACAAGGTCAATGAAATCCAAGAGGTAAATGGGTCACGTGACGAACACGATGATTCACTGGGTATCTCTAGATTGTTTGATGAGGACAATTTAAACGATTGGAAAGCGGATGATGTAAACAGTGAGAGTGAGTATAATGGTACCTCCCATGATGCATCAGCCCTTGACGAGCCGTTTGATGAGACTTCATCAGATCTAAATGACATCGATGATGACGAGGAAAGTGATGACGTCACTTCAAAAGTGTCCAAGAATATTTCCACTGGATTAAAATGTCAGCAGGAATATGCTGAAATGTTAAGATTAAATCGGGATAAGTTAAGAGAACTTCAATCGGCCGATCCTACTCTTGCAAAGGTACGAGAGCATGCAGATGCAAATCAATCGTCGGAAAATCGAACTGGATTTTTCTGGCATGAGAAATTATTGTATCGTAAGTGGATTTCTTCACATAAGGTGCGTGAAGTTAGACAAATTGTAGTACCGGCGGAATGTCGTAATGCATTGCTAAGAGTGTCACATGACATACCTCTGTCAGGACACCTTGGCATTGAAAAGACTAAACAAAGGATAATACAATATTATTATTGGCCCGGTATTTTTAAGGATGTTGCAGAATACTGCAGGACTTGTAGTCCATGTCAAAAATCTGCAAGACGGAGAGCGTCTGAGAAAGCGCCTCTTGTTTTGATGCCTATTATAAATATACCTTTCGAGTTGATTGCAATGGATATTGTGGGTCCATTGAAAAGAACTCGACGCGGAAATAATTTTATTTTAGTCATCGTGGATTATGCAACTCGGTATCCAGAGGCTTTGGCTATGCCAGACCAGGAAGCCGAGACTGTTGCGACAGCGTTGATCGAAGTTTTTAGTCGGATGGGACTACCTGGTGAAATTTTGACAGACCAGGGTACAAACTTCATGTCACGCCTTATGACTGATATGTGCGCGAAGTTGAAGATCTCGAAAATTCGAACTTCCCCATATCACGTACAAGGCAATGGATTAACTGAACGTTTTAACGCAACCCTCAAGGCCATGTTACAACGTTTCATAGCGGAAGACCCAAAGGAGTGGGACCGATATTTGCCGTACCTTCTTTTTGCGTATAGAGAAGTATCACAAGCGAGTACCGGTTTCTCACCTTTCGAGCTAATGTATGGTTGAAGTATAAGAGGACCACTAACTGTGATCAAGGATCAGTGGACTGAGAAAAGTTCACAGGAGGAAAATTTGGCGCAATATGTAATAACGATGCGAGAAAGGCTTGCCGACATGAGAAAAATTGTCAAAAAGAACATGGAAAAAGCCCAAGCATGACAAAAACGGTGGTACGATAGGGGAGCAAGGAAACGTTCTTTTAAGAACGGTGATAAAGTACTTGTACTCTTACCTTCCTTGACGCATAAGTTGAGTGCTCAGTGGCAAGGACCATTCACTGTGGTGAGGAAAGTCTCAAACGTTGATTATGAAATTGAGCGAGGTGGCCGTAGAAAACCGAAGCGGGTTTATCATATCAACATGCTGAGAGCATGGAAAGAAAGAAATAAACCGGTTCCTTTTGTTGACACTGTTGATGCTGTGTGCAACAAGGACATAGAAAACTCTATGTACTACACACCGGAGGATCAGAGCACAGAGATTTGGAGATATGTAGTAATTGCGGATTCGGTAACTGCGGATCAGCGTGCGGAATTGTTACGCTTACTGCAAGAGTACAGTGATGTTTTAACTGATGTACCCGGATGGAGTTTAATACTGCAAGAGCATCAATTTAAGATTGAGTACAAGAAGGGCGGCGAAAATACAAATGCAGACGCATTGTCGCGAATGTACGGTAGTGAGTGAAGGTGCATGAATGATGTAGTGAAAGGGCTGTAGTGACCTGATATACACTGTTTTCAAAATATGCATGTTGAATTTTTCAACCCTTATAGTAATTGTGTTTGCCCAGGTTGCTGTACTCGACTTAGTCAGTAGTTTGGTTTTTTTTGCCATGTTCTTTCCTTTAGATTCAGTAGTATTAGCATTGTATTATTTCATTTCAATTTTTGCTTATTTTCTGAATTATTTTGCCGTACTAGTGATGTAGACTCCCTGTCTCCATCAAAATAAGGAGGGAGGAATGTGACGTAGTGTCATGTGATTATTATTCATGAGCTCTCATTACTATTCATGAGGGCATGTATATCTCTCTTAGCCCACGTGTACTCAAGTCAGTCTCCAGCTTACCATCACACTATGTACGTAGCTTAGAGCTTAGTGTAATAAAGTAGCATCTTAGATTATATAGTACTCGCTGTTTCCAGTCGTCTTTACATCCCTTCATCATTGGAATACCAGCCTTGCCGGCCCCGACACGCTACCACATAACCGACAATACCAACGTAACCTCGGTTATATCACAAAGTGTTAGAACTGACTTGTTTTAATTGATAATATTTTCTGAGGTCAGTATACACATTGCATCCTCTAGGTGTATTGCAAACCGGTCTGATTATGTACTTTGTATATTGAACTTGTGCTGTGAAATTCGGATAGTTTTCAATCGGATTCAAACCCACAACATACGGCATCAGTCGCCTAGCTGAGAGGCCACAGACAGAACCACTTGGCTAAATCTCCACTCCCAAAAAAAGTGGTTCAATAGCCGGCTAAGTTGTTACATTTTTCTGACTGAGACCGCTCAACACGTTGTAGAGTTTGTGAAGCTCTCACGCACGCATGCTCACTATCATACATCGCACATACACACTTTATCGAAGCGAAGAAACGAATTTCATCACTTTAACTGGGCGAACGATAATCTCGGGGACAATTCTGTCCACCAGCAGTGTTACCTACCCAGGGTAGAAAATTAGGATAGTTTTCAATCGGATTCGAAACCACAACATACAGCATCAGTCGCCTAGCTGAGAGGCCACAGACAGAACCACTCGGCTAAATCTCCACTCCCAAAAAAGAGTGGTTCAATAGCCGGCTAAGTTGTTACATTTTTCTGACTGAGACCGCTCAACACGTAGAGTTCGTGAAGCATTGGATTCTGTGTGAAACATTAACACAACATTCAGTCCTGTTTTTGATAATCTCTGTAACAGATAAAAACAGACTCAGTGATGAGTTGGCTGACAAAACTTAGAATATCTGTTCATATAAACATAAAATATTAGGTAGAAGGTCAAATTCCAAAACTCCAAAAATTCAAAGGTTCTGTATCGTAAATCTTCAGTTGATAGTGATTATCGCTCTTTTTGTGTGTCCAACAAAAAGCAGTCACTATGATTGGCATTCTGATTTCTTCCATAAATTTGTAACATTTTATTTTTATATTTCATTTTTGATTATTTGAATGAAAACAAGGAGTTCATTCTCAACTTTAGGCAAAAAGATTAATATGTCACTTGTGAAATATATTTCTGGTACCCGTCCCCATCCAGAAGCTTATGCAAGCAATGAACTAACTAATAAAGTTGTTCAAGCAATAAACTAACTCAAGATGTGTGAGAACATGGTAAATTTAATAATGATTATATGGATTGTGCTGTTCTTTGAAAAATTAGAAATTGTTGACATTGAAAAGAGACGCTAAATTATATGTGAACGAGGAAATGACAATTATTTTGATTGTGCAGACAAACTGTGATAAAAGCCAGCTTGACATAATATATAAATGAGTGGTGTGACATGAGTTTTGTGTAACTGTGACTGAATATCTATGTGAGTATTGCCACTGATATAAAGTATCTGATAGTCTGAACAAATTGAATGGCAACATCAAGAACTGTGTGTAATGTTCATGTTAACTACATTGTTAATTGCATTAAACTATAAAATCAAAAGCACGGATTAACAAAGTATTGAAGGACAGACGAATAACAGAGATGTAACAAAGACTGCAAGAGTAACACTTAAGTAAATAGCATACACAACATTGCAGCAGTTATACTGATTATGTTTTGGAAACGATTCAGGCTGAAATACACATAATACGTCATGTGGCGGTGTTGTGAATAGTACATGTGTTAGTATGAGTGTACGAGTGCTCCATGTTCATGTCCCTTTCAAAGTCAAGTTCGGAGTTTGGGTGGCCATGACTTGAAATTCTAGACATGACATGCTTGTAAACGTGTCTACATTCTTGTATTTAACAATAATATCTCAAATGTCTGGACCAATGATAGCTGTGCAACTATTGATCGATAGTTATTGGCGCGGTGACCATTGACAGACACTCGTCAAGTACTAGGCTCAAGTAAACTATGTCCAAACACAAACACTATTAAAGCTAGAGAAAATAGAAAACGATATGAGAACGTCAGGAAAAACATTAAAACTTTCTCTTAAACGGTAGTTCTCTTTTTAGCTTTGCTGTCAGTGACGCGGAGCTTATCAGATAGGTTGATTTTCCGTCGTTGTTCGTCGTCGTCCGTCGTCGTCCGTCGTCGTCCGTCAACAATTGCCTTCTTCTCTGAAACCGCAAGTCCAATCGCTTTAAAATTTTATATGCCGTTCACTTGGGATGACCTCACTTAAGTTTCTTCAAATCGTGGTGAAATTTGCATATTTGTATTTTGGGGCATTTTTTTGTGTTTTTGGTAAAAAAATTTTCTTCTCTGAAACCACTTGTCCGATTGCTTTGAAATTTGATATGCGGTTTACTTAGGGTGTCTTCAGTCAGATTTGTTCAAATCGTGGTGTAATTTGCATATATGTATTTTTAAGGCAATTTTTGTCATTTTTGGTAAAAAATCTTTAAAAATCTTCTTCTTCAAAACTACCAGTCAGACAGCTTTGATATTTGGTACATATGTCCGTAGGGATGATCTATTTCAGATTTGTTCAAATAGTGCAGAAATATGCAAATTTGCATTTTTAAGGCAATTTTTGCCATTTTTGGTCAAAAAATGTATTTCTCAAAAAGCACTGGTCTGATAGTTTTTGCAATTCAGTATACAGGTTTCTATAGGTGAACTAAGTAATATGTATTTGATTTCTTTTGAAATCTGTAATTTTGTATTTTGGGGGCAATTTTTTCGTTTTTTGGTCAAAAAATGTGTATTTCCAAAACTACTCATCTGATATCTTTGCAATTTTGTATACACGTTCCTACAGATCACCTTAATGATATTTATCAAAATTATGATGTTATCTGCAATTTTGTAATTTTGGGCAATTTTTGCCATTTTTGTTCAAAAAATGTTTTTCTCAAAAACTACTGTGAAATTTGATATACTGGTTTCTACAGATGAGCTAAGTAATATATATTGAATTTCTGATGAAACCTGTAATTTTGTATTTTTGGGGCAATTTTAGCCATTTTTTGGTGAAAAAATGTGTTTCTCAAAATACGGCTAGTTTTCAATCGGGTTCGAACCCACAACATACGGCATCAGTCGCCTAGCTGTGCATCAGTTCGTTGCATAGCAATAAAATGCCCATTCACGATGTACCAATGTATCAAAACGTGCAAGGTTAGTGACCAGAGACAATACTGCATGGTAAATGCCCAATTTTGACATTTACTTTCTTCTTCAGTACATAAATAGATAACATCCATAAATCTTTTTGGTTCGCTTCATTAGAAGGAAACCATAGTTATCGTATTTTCTTCCGGTTAAAAATACTGAATTACTAGAAACATAGATTTAAAGTTATCCAATTCTATGACGTCATATTTTTTTACTAAAACCTTATGCATTTTAGGAAGACCAGTATCTAAGCTTTCTAAAACTATAAGGTATATAGCATTTCAAGCCATTTAACTTCATCAAGGAAAGAATGTTGTACCCCTACCCCTAGCTTTTGAACACTCCATACAGATACACGCAAATCAAAATTGACTCAGAGAAGTAGTGTATAGCACAGGGCACAGAAGTCAGTCGCATTGGGTGAAGAGGGACGGTTTTTTGTCAACGGTTTACTTTATTTGATTTTATTAATTTGGACTGTAATATTTCAAATAGAGAGTTCAACTCTAAACCGTCTGACTGCCTTCTTTGTTACTACAACTCCATATCTGCTCTCCAACCTGTGTATACATCACTGTAATTGCTCCACAAACATTGCCTACTTGCTAATCCTCTGTCCGTATCAGATGATTGATTACGTCAACACCACAGTCGTCATACACGTAGTAAAATAAGAAAAGGGGTGAAGACCACAGACACTGTCACGGTGTCGTCCGTAAAACTAGTGGACGCTTAAAATATTCATGAATTCGTAAATAAACAGGAAGGTACACAACTTATAATTCATAAATAAACGGTAAAGGAGCTCCCTAGTGACCGGTGATTGAGAGAAATTACCGAAAAAAAAAACCGAAAACATGAAAGCCAAAACCTCGCGACCGGTCGTGTAGACAAATGTTGGCAACTTTTTACACTTATAGCCACGACCTTACGCTCGCTCGTGGAGAAAAATAACCAGGAAAAAGTCAACGCCTGAAAGCCATAACCTCAGGACCGACCATTGAGAATATCTCGGGATGAATCAGAATCTGATTCTAAAAGATTTTGGTCTCTTCTCAAAGCAAACTCGGGGGGTCCTTCACCTAATGTCACATTGGCTGACTGGTTATCGCATTTTCAAGGCCTGTTTAACTTCAATAATGATACGGGGGAAAGTGATGAGTTTTATGACGAGGTTAAGAATACTGTAGATGGGTTTGATCCTCTTTTTGGTGTCGAGGTTTGTGATCATATTGATTGTAGTCAGTTAGACAAAGAAATTACTTTTGATGAAGTTGAAAACAGTATTTCCAAATTAAAATGTGGGAAAGCACCGGGTTATGATGGTATTTCAGCGGAAGTGCTTAAACATTCCCCAAGAAAATTCAAAGAACTTCTAGTTGCTCTGTTTAATAAATTGTTTTTTGCTGGCTATTTTCCATCGGAATGGGCTTTGGGTTTGATAGTTCCATTACACAAAAAGGGAGATAGAGATAATGCCAATAATTATCGGGGGATAACATTACTTTCTTTGTTAGGAAAAACATTTTCATCAGTCATGTACAACAGACTCCAAGCATGGGTTGAGAAAAATTGTCCCCTTTCTGAAAACCAGGCAGGTTTTCGTAAGGGATATAGTTGTATTGATAATATGTTTATACTTGACACAATTATTAATAGGTATTTTTCTTTGAAAAGTCGTTTGTATTGCGTTTTTGTTGATTTTGAGAAGGCCTTTGATCGTATAAACCATTATTTGTTATATTATAAATTGATGAAGTATGGCCTTCATGGTAACTTTTATCGAACACTTCAATCTATGTACAAGAATATTCGGTCTCATGTCCGCACACCAAATGGTATTACACAAGCATTTGAATGTATCTGTGGAGTTCAACAAGGAGCTATTTTATCACCTTTGCTCTTTGCACTATTTGTAAATGATTTGGGTCAACAACTTAATCACCCACTTTCTGGAGTCTATGTGGGTGCATTGAGACTGATACACCTTCTTTTTGCTGATGATCTTATTTTATTTAGTTACAATGCTATCGGCCTGCAAAGACTATTGAATAAATTGTCAACATATTCAGCCACATGGAGATTGAAAGTCAATATTGACAAAACTAAAGTAATGGTATTTAGGAAATCTGGTGGCCTGAGAAAATACGAGAAATGGCTTTACAATGGCGAAAAACTGTCAGTTGTATCTTACTTTAGTTATCTTGGTATTACATTGTCCTCTAGTGGTTTTTGGTACATGGCTCAGAAAGTGGTAGCTGAGCAAGCATGCAAATCAATGTTTTCCTTGAAAAAGTCTTTATCAAGGTATGATTCACTAGATGTAAGGATTTCAATGAAAATGTTTGATTGCAAGATTTTGCCTATTTTAATGTATGGAAGTGAAATATGGGGCTTCCACATGGCAGAAAATGTTGAAAGAGCCCATCGAAAATTTTGTAAATATGTGTTGGGTTTATATAAAAATGTGTCAAATCCTGTAGTGTATGGTAAGCTCGGTAGAACACCTTTGTATTGTTTGAGATATGAGAGAATTATTAAGTATTGGTTTAAAATTTTAAAAATGAGTAATCACCGTTTTGTATATGAATGTTACAAATATCAATATAAAGAAGCTGAAAATAATCATAAATGCTGGGCTCTTAATGTAAAACAACTGTTGTTCTCGTATGGTTTTGGCTTTGCATGGCTAAATCAAGGTGTTGATGACGAAACTGTATTTTTGAATATTTTTAAGCAGAGGGTTCATGATACTTTTATACAGTCATGGAACTCAGATTTGTTAAAATATTCAAAACTTGATAATTACCGTGCCTTTAAAATTACTTTCAACTGTGAATTTTACCTTACAAATATTGAGGACAATCACTTAAGATCAGCATTGTGTCGTTTGAGATCGTCAACACACCAATTAAGGATCGAATCTGATCGTTCAAGAGGTATTTCAAGGGAGAATAGAAAGTGTGCGTTCTGTAAATATGGTGCAGTAGAAGACGAATATCACTTTTGTTTGGTTTGTCCGCTTTATGATGACCTGAGAGAAAAGTACTTACCGAGGTACTTTTATAGAGATTGTAATTACCAGAAATTTGTGATGTTAATGCAGTTAGAGTCTCGAACTACAGAGTATTTGGCTAAATTTGTATTTATTGCTTTCAAACGGAGAGAGCGACGTAAACGTGACCTAGAGATGTAGTCCATTTGGAATTTCATTTGTCAATTGCTTTTAAATTTGTCATAATTGTAGTCCTCATATGTGTCCAGGTAACTTTATAATTATTGTAATATTATATAGGGCTCAGCCCTTGGTGTCGCGCCAGGGGTTAAGATGGGCAATGTTATTTGTATTGATTCATGATAAAATATAATTAATTGTTACTTCATATACGTTTATATGACAACTATGCCCACTTTCTCTCTGATGAAAACAGTTCACGTACGTACACTGACGTACATGACGTCAAACCCTGCAGCAGTGCAAGAATAGATTTTCTGTAATGTGTAAAAATGTTGAACAAAAATTGACAATTTTTACCATCAAACAGCCTATTGTGTTAAACAAGGGACGTATTATGCCATCGTTACCATTGCAATGGTAACCGCATTGCCCACCTTCCACTTGCAAGCTGAAAACTAGAGCGTTCAGTCTAAAACTGGCAATTTGGGAAACGATGCTGAAGTTAGACTCGGTTTCGGATTCGGTTTCGGATTCAGTTTCGGATTCGGTTTCGGATTCGAGTGACTGAAAGAAATTTTATATTTTCAGCCGATTTCGTTAAAATGTGGAATACTTTATTTTTCACTTGGAATTTATTTTCGTTACTTTCGCTGGACATTTTTTCAGCTAAAATAAAAAAAATCAGACTAGACAAAATGAAAATAAGATAACAGTGAAACAATGAAAATATTTTCAGCTGAAATAAATTTCAGTGAAAATAAAATGGACCATAGTACTTCCGTATGCAAAGATAAATACTTGTCATCAAGAACAAGTTTTTAATGGATAAACGGTCGGCATATGTAATATATATTTCACAGCATAAATTGTAGCATGTATTTCATGACATAAACATTTCACACATAACCATAACTTCTAAGCTTACAGTTCAAAATTACTAAACACTTTCGGCACTAGAGCAAGAAACTATGGTGCATGTGCATGACTACACAAGTCAAAAGTGTCCACCTCAATTATTAGCATTATGCAGTTAGGACTATTTAAAGACATACAGTTACCCCTTAATGTAAATATGCCCATATATGGTCAAAGGGGCGTTCCTTGGTATTCAAAATGCCCATGTGAGGGCGTTGTTTTTAAAAAGCGGCCACCCGCTTAAAATCTGTGATTGGTTAGATTTTCTCTTTCCATTGTAACTGTGGCAAAATTGGAACAGGTGACAGTATACCTTTACGCTAATAGTACTACGCACAATTCAAAGAAATGCATTCAATGCAATCTTTATTACACAACATATTCACTGATAGTTTAGTCCGGGAGTTTAGTATAGTACATGTTGATCAACATCAACCAAAACATCAAAGTAATACAACACATTAGCATTACACCATGTGACACACATTTTGACAAATAAACAAATTAAAATATAAATGTTTTTGTAAGTGTTGTTTTCCTCCACTTACTTTCAATTAAAATTAAAGTGCTTTGAAGTTTTCTGTAATTTCTATTTTTTTAACCATTTTATTTTATTTTGTAAATAGATGCACACAATTTATGCCGACAGGCAACCCATTAAAAACTTGTTCTTGACGACAAGTATTTATCTTTGCAACATACAGAAGTACTATGGACCATTTTATTTTCACTGTAAAATAATCGCAATCATACCAATCCATAATCCAATAACACTAGTCAGAATTCGTAAGACAATAGTTGTAAACATAGACACAAAACAGCACAGAACAGACAGAAATTTATTTCAGCTAAGAATAGATTTTCATTGTTTCACTGTGATATATTTTCACTTTGTCTAGTCTGATTTGATTTGATTTTAGCTGAAAAAAAGGTCCAGGGAAAGTAAAGAAAATAAATTCCAAGTGAAAATAAAGTAATCCACATTTTAACAAAATCGGCTGAAAATATAAAATTTCTTTCAGTCACTCGAATCCGAAACCGAATCCGAAACTGAATCCGAAACCGAATCCGAAACCGAGTCTAACTTCAGCATCGTATTTTTGAATCTAGTTATTGACACAGGGGGCGCTTTTCTAAAATTCAATCCCAGCATTCTTTGCGTATGCCCCCGTTCATATGCACGACAGTTTTCTCCCATTTTCTACTTTTTATGCGTGATATTAACTATATTTTGTATCGGCGACAAGGTGGATAATAACACTAACTGGCTAACAAAAGATACATTTTATAAATGGCATGTTTTGTATTTGTTTATTTACGAGTACTCAAAAAAACATGGCGGCGCCCATGAAGGTAGGGTACACTTCCGGTTAGTCGCATAGTATATTATGAATAAGCGCATGCGTAGTCAGTAAGCCGCTGGCGCGACTATAATGTATTGTACTATAGGCCGGAGGCCAAAGTACCGAAATAAACATAAAATATCTCGGGATGAATTCAACACTTTATAGCCACGACCTCATGACTGGTCGTGGAGAAAAAATACCGGGAAAAAAGTCAAAGATTGAAAGCCATTACCTCATGACCAATCGTTGAGTTATCAATCGTTGAGAAAATGTCGGGAAAAATTCAACACCTTACGGCAATGACCTCAACCGGTCATGGACAGAAAATGAAGTTGAATACCTGAAAGCCACGGTCGTTGAAAAAAAAAGAAGTGACAATTCAACACTTTACAGCCACGACCTGGCGCGACCGGTTGTGGAGAGAAAATATTGGGAAAAAATCGGAAACCTGAAATCTACGACCACACAACCGGTCGTGGAGAGAAATTTAAGCTCCTTGTGTGTGATGAAATCAACTAGGCTACCGTCCGACTGATCAGGAGAGAAAATGTAGAAAAGTTAAAAAGTCACTTACAACAGCCATGTGGAGAGAAAGGTCAGAAAAAATTAATTTCTGGACGGCCTGAAGGAGAACAACAGCGTTACAATATTTTTGATGACACAGATTAAGTTCCTGACTAGATTTTCCTGCCCTAAAAAAGCTAACTCAATCTTTTAAGCTCATTCATATTATGTGCTGCCGTCGTTGAGGTGCGTGTTTGAAGAATGATAATGGTGGAAAGTGCATAACAATACAGCGAAAATATATAAAAGTCAGCGGGGACCCTCCGTTGTGCCGCGCAACAACCTAAACGCAGCCGCTGGCATTTTTACAAACGGAATACACAGATAATGTAGCAAATACCATGAAATTGATCTTATTGAAAAGGCGTGCTTGCAGTACCAGCACCTTTAACAAACAAAAAACTGAATAAAAGTTGATGATTTTATCCATTTATTTCTCGGAAACTGAAGCGAGGGCTGTCCGTCTTTGGGGAAAATAATTATAATAACTTACGCTAGACATGGACGCGGAAGGAAAGAACACACTGACAGTTTAAAACGAGAACGGGCAAGAAAATGTCAGCAAATTCGTAAGCCTGATAATACTAGGAAGTCTGGAGTCGTGTTCCTTGCCATTCAAGATGTTTTGTCGATACGATGTGCACATGCTGGAGGTTCTTTTGGAATACCTATGTCGTGTAATCCATGCCAAAATTAACACCTAACATTTTGAGCCAACCTACATGCAACTCTCACGAAGCTACATGCGACTCACCAAGCTACATGCAACTCACCAAGCTACATGCAACTCACGAACCTGCATGCAACTCACGCAAACCTCATGCAACTCTCTTAAAATGCATTTGCTTTGCGCTGCGACTTATTTGAATCGGACTCCCTAGATTACCTTTGAAGCTCAGCTCATTTTAACTACAGTGCCTGAAGCTCGTTTTTGAGCTGAACGCATTCGTGTCAGGGGACAGTCCGTGTGAAGGGGGGACTTGGTTTGGGTAAACCAATTTTAAATAGGGTCCGCTGCATGCTGCTTTCGATTTAAATAAAGGCACTTCTGAGTTGAGAAAACCATACGTGAATTGGAGTTCACTGTAATCGGTTAACGTGTGTGAATGAGATTCTACCACATTTTATTTGACTCTCATTTGACTTCAAGTAGACTGTGCCACAATGTGGTTTACAATAAACCAACCCATCATTAAAGTGACTAACTTTGCCCCGACAACACGGAAGCTTGTGATGAGACGTCACAACGCGTCATACAACGTCATATGACGTATTCAGGTGTTTTCTGTCAGTGAGCTAGGGGATCTGAAAAAAATGACCCAACATATAGTATATGCAGTGCAAAGAGCGACTTGAGTTGCCCGTCGCGTTGCCTCATTTGTACGATGTCATCGTATCGCTCGATTACCATGGACAAAAACGACAATTGTCCGCGCTGCGTAAAAATCTCCGCGCTGTGTGAAATTTGTCCATACGCTCTTGGAAAATCTGCGCGCTGTGTAAAATAAATCGCGGCGCTGTGTAAAAATCTCGGCGCTGTTGAAAACTCTCCGTGCTGTGTAAAAATCTCCGCGCTGTTTGAAATTCTTGGCGTCTTTTTAAATTTCTCTCTACTGTTTAAACTTTTCTCCGCAGGTTGTTTCAAATTTCCCTGCTGGGAGACAATTCTCCGCACTGTTTCAAATTTCTCTCTACTGTTTGTTTTCTGCGCTATTCACTTCTGTGACTATTCAATAAGGAAAATGAGGGCAACTTCACACAGCGTATGCGTACGGCTGGCAATGTTTTACGGGTCGAATATTAGACAGGTTCGGCTACACGTTTTACGTGAACGTGAACGCGTAACGTCACAAATTTCTGCGATGATGTCATCGACTTGTGCGTACTTTCTCCACGTACACGGAGCTGGCGTCGCGTATTTACGTGGAGACAGCTGTTTTCACGTAATTTGTAAACGTGTAAATTTATTCTCATCTTTAGGTATCATAACATGATATAAACTGTGAATTATTCATGCACGTTGTTAGTTGGATATATGACATTGACATCCTCAAAGATATTCATGTATTTTCGTTATTTTTTAAGTAAAATTTCTTCGTTGATTCGCGGCATACCTGGTAACCATTGAGCTATCTCTGTGATGCGAAAACAGACTACGCGGACCCAAGCCGAGCCGAACCATTTCTTGCGCATGCAACACGAACGGTTGACGTAACGCGTAGCCAAACGGATTTTGAACGCGAACGCGTACGCCAACGCCAACGTGGATTCTACGCGTTCACTCCACGTAAAACTTGTAGCCGAACCTCTCTATTAGCCTGCTAAATACGTAGTCGTTACAATCGCCTTGTCGGACAAAACAAATTGAAATCATAAAAATCGACAGGAAATGGCCAAAGGAAATATCCTTTACAATCGAATTAATGTAAGAGAACAATTTACAAAAACACTGGACATTTTTGCAATGTGCATATTGCCTTAAAGCATGGTTACCTATGTACAGCATGATGAGTGAATCCTGGAGATTCCAACATCACCGACAACTTCAGACTGTATAATTACTTTCTTGGAGGTCGTTCACAATTTTTTGTCCAGCGGAGGCTTTTCATAATTTTGTTTACCACCTGATTTTTTAAAGTTTCATACTTCAACTCGGACAATTTGTGTATATTGTGTACTGTACCATGCCTAAATCACCAAGTCATACAAGATTTTCACTGTACATTGACCGTATCGACATCGATAAAATACGAGTCGGGATAAATTAGAGTCATATTTTTTACAAGTTTTTCCTTCGCGACCGGTCGTAGAGTCGTGGCGATAAATGCCGAGAGAAATATAACATCTTTTTCAAAGTTTTTCTTTCACGACAGGTCGTGGGGTCGTGGCGATGCATGTCGGAATAAGTAAAGTAGTTTTTTCAAAGTTTTTCCTTCATGACCGGTCGTGGGGTTGTGCACATGCACATGAACATGGAGAGGGTGTACGTTGGTATACATCGTGCCAAAGAATGATGGTGTCCTTGTAGCGTTTCTAATGGTATCTACATTGCGTTTAAAAAAGCCACAACACAGTATTTATGTTAGTTGAATTCCATTTGTCAACAACAACATCCCGACCAGTAAACATAAACAACAGTACAGACAACAATAACAACAACAACTATATTTCTTGGTTTTATGGTTTTAACATTAAACTAAGAACAGGCAGAGGTCATACCCTGCCTGCCAGGATCGCGAGTCTCGTCTGATTAGCATGGCGACCAGCGCGGCCTCTCATTTTGTAGGGAAATCAGATCGTTAATTTTGACACCTACCATAACGCAAGCATTTAAAAATTTAGAAAGTACCCATTTCGATAAAGCTTATATGGAACTATCTCTCAGTACATTCTGAGTTCTGCTATCTTTCAGGATTTGTAGTAAATTGCCCAGAACCAGGCTGATGAATTTGTGTCACAGAGAGTGCTCAGTTTGACATGATTTATAATGAATGCCATAGGTCAACATGTAATTTACGTATGTGGTAAATGTCATGTATTTTGAGCGCATCTTTTACGTTAGTTTTTCGACGGCAAATCAGAATCGCCCGTACAGTGTACATTCAAAAGTTTTGCACGTCACTCGCGATCGGTTGATAGTGTTTATATATGCTAATTAGCGCTTAGCTGTCTGACCGTCTGTGACTAGTAAGGCCGATAAATATCAGCGATTTCGGACTTAAACTATGATAAGATGATAATTTGTCATATGGTGGGTAAATATCCTATGTATATCAGAAATTTCACCACCCAACAGATCTGACCATCCGACTACGCAAAAATAGCATCCATGGTCGGTTGTCAAGAATCCTGCACGTTTTACATTATTAGATTTATTCATTCACGAAATACGTGTTTTTACGTTTAATGCATTTTTTCAGTAAATGTCCACACGAAACTTTCATACATATTACTATTTGAACTTCGTCGAGAGGGTCGATCGGATATCATCGGGAGTTTTGGAGGGGCTAGCAAGAAATACATTCTTACATTTAATACATTTTACGCGATGATCGGGACTTGGACAGAGGACCGATTGGACAACATCAGAAGTTTTGGCTGGTCTTGCGCGAAATACATTCTTTAGGCCTACAACAATAGATTATACTAGATTTTTCAAATTGCGGGTAAATATCCAATATATATCGGAGCATTCCTCATTTTACAGATCTGAGCAAGTTCGATTTCCTAAGTTCGACCCAAACTTCGAAAAACAGACGTTATTATAGATTTGTCAAATTGCGGATAAATATTTCCAATATATCAGCGATTTCGAAACCTTAAAGATCTGGCCAAGCTCGATTTACATGGTAACACATACAATCAGTCAATCATTCCGTATCATCCACAAACCAAAAATTAATTTTAAGCTACTGATGAAGAAAACTGTTTTTGAAAAGTAGCGTTAAGGGATCGCAGGGTCACTTCAACTTAGTGTCTCCAATCAAGTTCGGGGTCTGTACAAGTACAGTGGCTCTCTCCACGGAATCATATACAAAACGCAAACAACCAAGATATGTGTGGAGATGCTTTCCCACTATTACATATCTTGGTTGAAATTGGTATGGTTTGATTTTAGTCCGGGAAAGTAATAATCGATGTAAGAAATATAGCTGTCCGAACTCTCTATAGTCGTCTTACGTACGCTCTGAACTGTTGACGCATATTGACAGTACTCCTCTCCCTGATAGCTCCTATCGGCTGTATCGCCGGTGACGTCAAGCACGCATGCTACTATGAGCCCTTTCGCAATTAGATTCCGAGCATAAATGTCGTCAACTTCAACTTCTCTTTTCATCGCGCCATAGTCGTCAGCGTTTGCAATTATGTGGCAAATTTGAGCTGCTTTCTATTCAAAGGGTTCTATCAGAAGGGATAAATGATGAAATTCGCTGGACTTAGGTTTCCCCTTTATGGGGGCTTTTGGCACATACCATCATCACGTATGTATGACAATTATCAGTAGTGGCAGCCCTCAAAAAACTGTTGAGGCGGATCTGGAAAAAAATACCACCGTTATTTGTGAACGCAGCCTTAGATATCATTCTAACAGACAGACGGACGGACAGATAGACAGACAAGACATCGGATCAGGCAATCGCCCAGGGTTGCGTTACAGTTCAAGAGAGTCGCGAGTTGAAAAAAAAACAAAGCTCAAAGTCGCCACACGTGGCATCGCATGTATCATTCTAAATAACATTCATTACGTGTGATGGGACAAAACTTCTGTGTACACCGAATGGCAGCTGAAGAATATGAAATTCCCTTGGATATTTTGAGATATTATCCGTTCATTTTTCTCACAAAATTGACATGATCATGTAATTAACCCGCGGTACCTGGATTAACCTGAATCCGCTATCCATTGGGAAAGCGCAGGGAGGGCTTATTTACATTGCGTAAAACTTACAAATGTATATAGTCTTTTACACTCAGACGCTTGATGTCCTCCCTTAGGGTGACCGCCCTATGTTTCGACACCTCAAGCGAACTATAGTTTTCAGGTTGTCAAGTCTTATTTACAGTTTGATAGATAAATGTGTCAAAACGTTTTAAATGTTATGGTAGATGCCGGACTTCAATTTTTGCCGCTGGTTGGTGGTCGTGGTACAATAGACAAAAAATCGTACAAGTTTGCACCGGAATAAAGATTTGATCCATTCCTGATGATCCATATTTTATGATCTACTCTTTCGTAAAATAATGGGAGTTTGACCTCTACAAAGCGATTACTGTTTCATATTTATTTGCGAAATAAAGACCACACTGCATTTGATTGTATAGTAATTCAGTAAAATCCACATCACCTCAACATATTTGTTTCATAGGAACACCCTTCTCATCAAGATTAGACTTATGAAAAAATGAGAAAGCAATAGGACCTACTCTTAATCCGTTATGTTATTTTGCGGCCAGTTGCATCTGTGAGCTACTAACTGAAAAGCGGTACTGGTAAGTATCAAGGAAACACTAGTTCAATTAAGACATTTTACCAAGATACGTATTGTACATTATATTATATGTTGATACGTTGACAGTTACTGATAGGACTCACGTTTTATTTCGTTCTTCTGTTTTCCCTTTCGATTGCGTTATTTTAATTTTCGCAGAGCGAGATATTAATCGCGAAAACGATCGTTTTTATCAAAGCCACATAGCCGAACATGCAGTCACTTTTTCTTCAAGTTCCAAGTTCTAGATATTTTTTACTTTGTTAATCGGGCCCAGTATCAGATCAGGCAATTAATGAAGCACATAAACATTTATTGCAAGGAGTAGTTTTTGTAAATACAGTGTAAATGCAGGGACTTTAAACACAGTCAATTGTTTTGTCATAAAGGAAGAAACTGAATACCACCTGAATATCAAATATGCACCACCTTATAAAATCCTTGGAATACTTGTGTTTGGGAATCTTTACATTGAAACATTATCACGAGAATTACTTCAATGTTCTCCCTGTCTATTGTATGGTTTCCATTTGTTAAATTTATTTAATGTTACGTATTATATTGTCAAGAATATCGTTCTAACATATCTCAATATCTCGGCCATCCGCATTGACCGGTTGTTCTCAAATAAAAATGGAAGAGCAACGACCAAAGTCAAATCCACATAAAATAACCGCAATAAGTTTTGCATTTGGAGAAACCAGTCGCGAGAAATGAGTCTTTAAAAACGTTCAGAACTATATACGCAAAAAATTAAAAGTAACTTCTGACAATATATCAATCATGTGTAGAATTAATTTCAGCCTATTTCTGGGTTTGATTTTCACAACGGGCATAATCGAATGCAGTGGGCATGCGTTGCCTGTTTTGAAATCGGTAACAAATTCCGCCATGTTTACATCTTGAAATCGATTTGTAAGTATAATCACCTTTTGGATGTAATATCTCAACACTATGGTTTGGGTACAGACCGCTCTAATTCAATATTTTTGCTGTACACTTGTTTTTAAATAACACTGAAAATGCTTAAATTGGGTAGAAATGTATACCCGTCCTCTAAACATGGACTTTCCGATAGGATTTTACACATTTTGACACCATGTGTCGGAACATAGGGATGTCGCCTATCCGAACATAGGGTTTTGGGAACATAGGGGTGGAACTCCCCGAGAGCTGACAACATCTGATTCGATAACAGCCTTTCTCTATCACATTGGGTCCTGAAATAAAGTCTTCAATAGCCGCATCATTACCTGCAAAAACTCTACCCGTTGCAGTGAGCGATGTTGTGCCGAACACGTATCGCTTGCAATCACCGAAGTGTCGGACGTAAAAGAAGAGTCGGTGTCAAGTATTTTACGCCGTTTATAGGTGGGTGGGTGGCATCCTGATCAAAGCATCGTGTTTCTGGTGTTTGTCTGCATTCTCTATTGCTATGATAATAAGACAACAAACGATGACAATGTATACCCCTAAACGGGACATTCAAAACTCCACTGCAATGCGCCATGTTGGTCAGAGGTCAACAGGTCAAGTTCACGGAGCGCAACATACCACAGTCCCTCTACTCATGCCATGGTAGAGGGACTGTGAACACACGGAACAAAAACACGTATTTTTCGACGTGTACATTTGTCTTTTTCTCCATAAGGTGAAAAATCGTTAAAAGAATTATACTTCTTTCTTCTCTCCATGTGCATCACCAAGACCCTGTAATCAGACCGGCCGTGATCGAAAAATCCTCCGTATCACCGTACGTCTTGGGGTATCAAAAGAAAACTTGGCAAATTTTTAAGAAATTTTATTTTTCCTCGCAATCAATCCAACATCCGGGCATTGTTTATACATATTCTTTTAACACACAGCGGATATTTCATTGTGCAGTAGTTCGCGAGTGTAAACAGTCATACGACTGGTCGTGTAGAGTGCTCATTAAACTCGTTGGTTCATTTTGAGCCGGGTATTGTTGACTGAGTGTTTCGGAACAAAAAATTGGGTTCCTCCATCAGTCGCTCTCTTGTTTTTTATCCCCTCCGCTTGGTTGTGTGATTCAGTCATCTTCGGTATACCGATATGACCTCAGTCTATGGTATTTAACTGTGACAACAACCATGGAGGTAGCGAGAAAGAAATTGTTGGAACTGTAAATCTGGACTTCCGCAACAGACTTTCGGAATAATTTTTTGGATCCCCCAGGTCAATGACAGAAAACACCTGAATATATTAATGACGTCATGTGATGTCCCTATGACACGTTGTGACATCTTGTGTTTTATGGCAAAGTTGGTCACTTTAATGATGGGTTGGCTACCATAAACCACATTCTGGCACGGTCGATTGGAAGTAAAATCAGAGTCGATAACATAACATAGAATCACCTTCACATAAGTGAAGTAAATGC
>LD345329.1:135689-150490 GCA_001465055.1 Ptychodera flava | reverse complement strand
TATACATACAGACTATTATCAATATGATCATCAAGAAAATTGGGCATCAAAATTAAACTACCATGAGTCATCAAATATCATGGTCAACCATCGTTGACCATCGGTAATCATGGTCAACCATGGTAGCCAATATCCATAAACAGGTCAGCCATGATAGACCGTGGTCAACTGTGATAGACCATAGTATTGGAATGCCTACTGTGGTCTCATATCATGGCCAACCATGTTAGTTCATGGTTAAACATCAAAAACCATCAAATACCTTGTTGACCATGGTACATCACAGTTGACATTTCGCCGGGGTGTAACCTCGCCCTTCAGCTCCTTCTGTGTAAGATTTACAGAAGTCTTGGTTATATTCGCAAGCTCATCGTTAGTAACTTTTTATGACAAAAAGAATACAAATTGAATCCTTGTTTGATTTTGTAGGATTGATTTAAACCAGTCGTGTAGCTTGCTCATATAAAATGTTTGCTCATTTTGAGCATGATCAATCTGATTAAAATCAGATTTAGCAGTACAGCGACGTCTACTTACGCCTACGCGATAATTTCTTGCTGTTGCCTCTCACTACGGCGACAGCAAGAAAATACCGCATACGCGTAAGTAGATGTCGCCGTACTCTAAATCTGTTTTTAATCAGATTGGAGCATGATGTACGAACTTTGACATTATATAACATCAAACGCATCATGGGAAATATGTTTACTTCTGGACTGGAAATACACAGGTTTGATGTCAGAAGGTTCTACTTCCGACTTCCGCCCTTACGAACGACATCGGACCACGGCCGACTAAATAATGTAGGTTGGTTTCCTGGCTCAAGACGACCATTTTAGACAGCGTAAATTGGCATCTATCAATTCATCAGTATAGTGATACTTTGATAGTCGTTAAATTTCGATTCTATAGCTGCTTAGATTTGCGTTATTTCGTGACACTGTGTATGTGATCTTGACCCCTTTTCTTATTTTACTAGGTGTGTGACGGCTGTGCTGTTGACTCAATCAATTAATCCGCTGATACGGACAGTGGATTATTATGAATGTGTGAAGGGATTAATTCTCAAGGGTTATGAGTTGGTGCCTGAAGCTTACCGTCAGAAATGTAAGGATTGTGAGAAGGCGAAGGATCAAACTTATGTTGAATTTGTTCGAGGAATTTAAAAGATGCATTCGGAGTGACATCAATACATCTGTCAATGAACAAAAGGCAGATACATTGGAGGTTGCTGCACGTTTGGCCGATAATTATTCATTGACCAAGAAAACTTCATTTCTCATCAAACCATCCCAGTCCTTTTCATAACTTAACAATGCAGGGAAATGTAACTCCTTTTCATGCAAGAATTTCTCAAAGGAGATTAGAAAATCAATTGACAACAGTTCGCAGAGTTCAAGTGACACTTCCACATCATCAGATCCCAAGTCTCACTCTCCTTCTGGTAAACAGTTTGGTACACTTTCTTGTAGTTATTGTAAGAAAGACGGCAATTTACTATCAGATTGCTTCAAATTGAAAAGAAAACGTGAAGGTCAGAGTGGTCAAAGTGGATCTAAGCCCACCAGCTATATTTCTTCATCATCTCAATTAGAGTCTAATAATGTGTGTGACATATTTTCTGAGGTTAAATCCCTCTAATCCCCAATTGATGAGGTCAAGGTCAATTCTTCTGAAGATAGCATTATGGGTATTTTCGAACCATTTAATCACGATGGTTTTATATCACTTTCTAGTGATTTGTCTTCCGCTACCCTAATCAAAATTTTAAGAGATACCTGGGCGTCCCAGTCTCTTTTATCGGCAGATACCCTGCCGTTTTCTGCAAAGTCATTTTCAGGTTCTAAAGTTCTTATTAAAGGGCTGGTGAAGAGTAAAAATGAAATCACTGAAAAGGTGATTTTCACTCGTTAAATAATACATGGAAAGGCACAAGCAAAAAATTTACAGCAGAAAAATGGTTTAAGTGCGTATTTTCCGGGAAAAAATTGCGTTTTTAGAAGCTTAGTCACATTTTCCCGCGAAAAAATCAAACCTGGAAGTATGGCGTCCCTTTAAGAGCAGCCTATCTGTACTCATCTGTACTTGCTTTGAACACGATGGCAACTTCTGTCGAGTACCGCGACCAAGATAGTGTTAGAGAACGAACAACAGCTAGATTTTGGGCTGTACATGGTAGCTGTAGGTCTCTATCAAATTGTGTCGGTCATACCGACAAAACGCTTGCCGGCTCTATCGTACTGTCGTCCACTGTTATGTTAGTCTTACTGACAAAACGCTTGCTCGCACTGTCCGTATATATCCATGGAGGTAAAAGCTGGTATACCGCCGTGGTATTATCGTACTGTCTTCCATGTCAGTCCTGACAAAACGCTTCGGGCCGAAAAGGCTAGGCTGTCATCGCCGAACAAACCGGGTTGTGAACATTACATAACAATTTGGGCTAAAACCTACAAGTGCCGAAACAGCTAGAATCCTGTGGAAAGTTGTGTATCGTCATGGTATCATGTATCATTCTGTGTATGATCTGTTGCAAGACAGTGCGTGAGCTGCGGTATTTTCGAATCATGTACGCCTGAAAACTTCTAATCTTTGACATAGTTTTGATGTGAGATTCAGAGCCCATATAAGACGTGTTCTCCATAATCATGACTCAGTATCTCACTTTATATTTCATATTCCCATCGATCTGTAAACGTTGATTGACCGACTGTCAAATGTCACGCCATGCCAGGCAATTGCCGAGCTACACCTGCCAACGGCACATACGTTTTTCAATGAATCATTCTACCGAACACGTTTTTAAAATCAACTGCGAATTACCGATATTTTTCACAGAATAATTTCTTCGGCAATGTAAGCTTAGGTCTGTTGTTGTTGTAACTTCTACTCTGAATACATCATCAAGTGTGAACGGTATGATATTTAATCACCGCGACGTACATACATCAGACCATAGACCATCGAGAAAATGCAACACATGGTTTGGCCACATAGAAGTGCTTGGAAAGCTGAAGCACTGCAGTCGTCTGAGTCGTTCGACGTCTTCGGTTACGTAGAACTCGTGGGGTAGAACTACACCACCAAAACAGTCTAGCCAATCACTAGTTTTATTGATAATCTTATAAATTAGGGCTTGCCATCTGGAAAATTCATGATTGTATTCAGTGAAACCAATCATCAGTGAAGTGTTTGTAGCGAAGTACGCGCCTGGCTAGCTCTGCATGGCAGGGCTGTGTGTTACCGGCGTATAAGCTTACGGCAAAACTTTGCTTTTACAAATTTGGTCAATATTTTGGGCCAGATCTTCATCCTTCGGTCATTGAAACAATTTTGACACTGAATGAGAACATTCCATAGCGACACAACGCTTAGGCACTGTTACAACTTTTTACGATGGATTTCGAGAATGCACACAAAAGCACTGACGTGAATATCACCGGCGGTCAATGTGCTGTAAATTACGTCACACCCTACATTTGCCGAAGTGTACCAAATATTTGTATCTTTGTTGCCAAGGGCGTCGCTAGGGCCTTTATTCGGAATTGGGAGCGCAGTTTTGAAAAATTCCAATGCAGGTCTTTTTTTGACCATTTTATTCGTCAAAATAAATAAGCAATAAAAATTTCATTTTTACTCTTCACCAGCCCTTTAAGGGGGTAGATTGTAATGACTACATTCCTGTTCCTCTCCATAATGTCTATTTGTCTTCGGACTTTGTTTCTGGACCTGTGACTTTGGGTTTTAGGCCATTTTTGCCTTTGAAGGGATTCTCCTTCTTCTTTGAAACGACCTTGCTGGGGACAAGGTCATTACTAATCCAATTGTGACTGATAAGTCTAGTTTAGATCAGAATCTGCAGCCAATTGAGGAGGAAATTCCTGGTTTGTGTACCCTTTATGTGCTGTTACTCGAGAGATGTCAAAGAAAACTTCTGAGAATCAAAATAGTCTCAAAAATGATGTCACAGATGTTGACTTAAATGAAACCTTTCTTAGCCAGGTGTTTGACACGGATCATTCCGTTATCCCTCGTCGATATAAAACTCCCAGTAAAACTTCTGCTGACTAAGGTCAGACATTTTGTAGATCAAATCTCATGGCAGAACAACACAAAGACCCAGATATTTTTTGTTTGTTTGACAGGGTAGATGATGAAGGTGAAACTTCAGATAGCTCTGCTTCCTATTATACAAAATATGGTATTCTCATGCGTAAATGGAGACCTCCAGATGTCTTGGTTGATGACGATTGGGCAATTAAACATCACGTTGTGGTTCCAAAGTCCCATCATGCTGAAAAATTATGCCTGGCCCATGAAACCCCTTGGGCTGGTCATTAAGGAGTCAGGAAAACTTATCATAAAATTCACAGTCACTTTTATTGGCTTAATCTCAGGCAAGACGTAGCACATTTCTATAAAACTTGTCATGCATGTCAAATGGTAGGAAAACCAAATCAGACCATTCCAAAGGCCCCTTTACAGCCAATTCCTGCATTTCAAGAAACATTTAGTAGGATACTTATAGACTGTGTTGGGCCCCTACCAAAATCAAAATCAGGAAATGAGCACATGTTGACAATAATATTTGCATCTACTCGGTTCGCAGAAGCCATACCACTGAATATTATAAAGGCAAAGTCTATAATGAAAGTTTTAGTCAATTTTTTCACTTAATTCGGCCTTCCTCAATGTGTCCAGTCCGATCAAGGCTTCAACGTTGTCTGGAATTTTTCAACATCTAACGGATCAGCTTGGTAGTAAACAGTATAGGTCATCCGCCTATCCCCTAGAAAGTGAGGGTGTTCTTGAGCGATTTCATCAAAGTTTGAAAAATATGATTAGGACCTACTCTTTTGACACAGAGAAGCAGTGGGATGAAGAAGTTCATTTTCTGCTCTTTGCTATTAGAGAGTCAATTCAAGAGTCGCTTGGTTTTAGCCCATTTGAGGTTGTATTTGGACATACAGTCTGTGGCCAACTTAAGCTCTTGAAAGAGAAATTCTTATCAGATGATAATGGTTGTCTGAATATTTTACAATATATGTCAGAGTTTCATACAAAACTTACAAAGGCATGTGAATTAGCCAGAGAAAACCTTGAGTCATCTCAGCAGTCCATGAAAATCAAATACGATAGAAACACCTCAAAAGGGATATTTGAACCAGGTCAAAAAGTCCTCGTTCTTCTTACGGTTCCTGGCAAACTGCTACATGCTCGTTACTTTGGGTCATATCTAATTGATAAGAAATTAAGTGATTTCAATTACATCATAATAACACCTGGCAGGCGATGACAAAAAACAGCTATGCCATATTTATATGCTTAAGCCATATTTGGATAGGGATAATCCTACTATAGCACAGCCTGTCAGTGCAGTCAGTTCAAAATATTATGAAGATAGTAATACTGAAACTGACTTGAGTGAAACTAATCTAAATTCAAAGCTGGGCTCGGTCAAACTCCAGAATTCAGAAATCCTGGAGAATCTTGAGTCTACAAAATTAGCACACCTCTGGCCGTCACAACAACGACGGGCGAAAGAACTGATCCATGAGTATAAACACCTGTTCCAAGATGTTCCAACGAAGACAAACGTCATCTATCACGACGTTGATGTTGGGGACAGTAAGCCTGTGAACCAACATCCATACAGACTGAATCCAACGAAAGCAAAATATCTCCAGGAAGAAGTCAAATACCTGCTAGATAATGACTTTATTGAACCCATTAACATAACTGGAATTCTCTGTGCATACTTGTACCAAAATCAGTTCATAGTCATCGTATGTGCACGGACTACAGGAAAGTGAATACTCTAACACATCGTCGTAACCCACGTGCCTCTTTATGGCAACAGTTTAGCGCTACCCGTTAAAGCTGCAATTTTCAATCCTGGTTTTCCGCATTAGAGGAGTTCTCCTCCCAGTCAAACACCTGGCCAATACAATGTTTGATTTCTATAACATTAATTACACAAACTGATCTCAATCTTTTGTCACCTTTCGCTAATCCTGCAAACAGAATTTATACAAGCGTTTGATGGTCGGTTCAAATCGTCAACGGCCATTGATTCCCCACCACCGACGCTCTAATTTTCTAAAAAATCATCTTCCAGTCACGTTAGAAATTAAATATAACCACAGAGTTCGATCAGCAGCAGCTTCGCACTGACCGCTTTGCAGTCTGTCTGAGTTTTTGCGGCCAGAAAAAAAACTAAAAGTGGCATTTTTTGGAGCGTGTGCCCGCGTGTTGCTTGTTTGGGGTCCACTTACACAATGAATGCCACCATAGCTTTGCGTCCTTTTAAAGGGAGGCTCCGCCTTTAAGAGGCTGTGGCTGATTACACAGAGATTCCCGGATCTATCGCTGGTTTCTAGCGATGGCTGATTGGAGCCAATAAGAAAGTATGTCTCATAAAAGCGCATAAATTATTTTAATGAGCAATACACAATGATGTGGCTGATCTTGGTGCTCACCACTGCACCACGCTAACTGTCGACAAAGAACGCCCAATGTGTAAATGTGTAATGTTTTTAGACTCAACTGCTTTATTCACACAAAACAGACGTCATTGATAAATATTTTACAAGGAAAAGACGGATTTCTTTGCATGAAGACCAGTGGTGGCAAGTCTGTATACTACCAGGCAAGCTGTCCCCATCGTTTTTCACGAGTGTTATATCAAAGGGTATCGCAGCCGGCAGCCTCACGCCTCGCTGTGCACAGTTGTCAACCCTGCATAGAACAACACTGCTGTGTAAAACCCGTTGGTCAAGACTATTGATCATAAATTTCCTTTACTACAAGTTATGTATAAACGTTTATGTATCGATCACTTCATTTAGGTTCACACTGAAAACTTTCTTATCGTGCTGTAGGTATATATGGAGCTAGAAATGTATGAATGGTATAAATGTTGGGGCCCTTTCATTCGAGCAAGTGCATCTGCTCCGCTATACAAGAGTGCGCTAGGCTCCCGATCGTCTCTACATCACAGTCCTCGGCAAATTGCGCAGTTGTTCGAGTCGAATTATGTTTCATTCATTCTTCACAAAAGATACGCTAACAACAGAATCAAACCAAGAGGTTTAGTTTGTTCCATGGGTTTGCAGTTCAGCCGGGTGCATACATGTATACGCGTACGGGAACGACCTTGAAGTGGTACAGGGCAGGGTTCGCTGCAGGCAGACGTCTCTTGTGTTCATACTGAAGCCATAGTATTCACATGGTGTCGCTGCTGCTCTCGATCAAGACAGACATGACTCTGTAAAACAGATTCGTGATTGGCTAACTCTGATGAGATATTCTCATGAATAATTAATTAAGCCCCCATTTACACTTCTGCAGTTTTCCACCGTAATCTGCTAGAGCTTAATTTTTGCGTAAGTCAGCAGAGTGGATATTATGCTCTGGCTCGTGAGAATGACTCTAACAAAGACAGACACTTTCCAAGTCCCAAGGATTGATGATTGCATCGATCGAGTGGGAAAAGCAAAGTAGGTGACAAATTTGATCTACATAAGGGATTTTGGCAAGTCCCTCTGACCGATCGTGCGCGTGAAATATCCGCCTTTGTTACACCGGACGGATTGTTCAAATACAAGGTGACGCCATTTTGAATGAAGAACTCTCCGGCCACATTCCAATGGATGATCAATGACGTCATGTACGGACTAGAAGGATGTGGAGCTTACGTCCACGACGTCTTCCTGTACAGTGACACCTGGAAGGAACACATCAAACTCATGCAGAAGTTCTTCGAGAGACTGAGCAAAGCAAGTTGACTGTCAACCTTGCCAAATCTGAGTTTGATTGGGCGAGGGTGACTTACCTCTGACATAATGTAGGACAGGGTCAGGTAAAACCTGTTGATGCCAAAATCAGTGCCATTTCAAGTTTTCCCCTACCAAATGGCAAACGACAAGTGATGCACTTTCTCGATGTGGCTGGTTACTGAAGAAAATTCTGTCCAAATTTCTCTACAATTACTGAGCCTTTGACTAATTTACTTAAAAAGAAAGTAAAGTTTGTTTGGTCAGAGCAATGCCAACAGGCATTTGATACACTTAAAGCCATACTGCCAAGTGCTCCAGTCTTGTCTGCACAAGATTTCAGTTTGCCATGCAAATTAGCTGTAGATGCTAGTGATACGGCTGCTGGTGCTGTTTTATTGCAGGAGGATACTCATGGGATAGATCAGCCTGTTTGCCACTTTTCATGCAAATTTAACGAAAATCGTGGAGAAACTACTCTTCAATTGAAAAGGAGTGTTTATCTTTGATATTAGCTTTACTGCATTTTTAAGTATATGTTACTCTTCAAATCTGTCAATAGTAGTTTATATTGATCACAACCCTCTTGTTTTTCTGCAGAAACTAAAAGGCAAAAATCAGAGATTGTTAAGATGGAGTTTTATGTTACATTAGTTTAATCTTGACATTAGACAAATCAAAGGCAGAGACAATTTAATTGCAGACTGTCTCTCTCGTATTAAGAGTTTACTATTGTTCACACTTTTAATATCACATTTATAAAAAGAAAGATTTTTCTTTGTAATTTTTTTTGAAGAGGGGGTGTGTTATGTAGGTCATTTTCGCCCAAACTCATCATGACCTGGGTTTAATTAGTCTAGAACCTTCTCAAGGTCACTGTCCTTCATGACCTCACAACCATGAATTCAATCAGTCATGTTTGGAATGTTCTGGAAATTTAATTAGTTGTGTTAGAGAGATAATTTTAAAGCTGTAATTAGCATGTCAATAAATATTCAAGATTGTTCTTATATGCTCTTATATAACCACATGAGTGTATAAATAGGGGCCTGCACAGCTTGCAGTCAGCCATTTGGGATCGTGTCTCTTGCGTGTTACTTCAAGTCTTTGGAAACTCCAGCAGTATTAATTTCAAGACTTTTCAAGACCTACACTGCCAACGCTGGATTTATACTGTGGACTTCGTGCAATTTCAAGCTTGAAAGCCAAAGGACTGTTCAGCATCCGACAGACTGATACAACTCTGAGACTGGAGCTTTGCCATCCCAGCTGAGATAAGTAGCCTGTGCACTTTTATAGTTTGTATTCTATCCCTTGACTTGGTGATAAGTTTTATTTTTTGTAATAAATTTCGTTTTAGATGGAAATTGCTGAGTTCACCTTTTGTTCGTTTTCCTTCATGTAACACTTGGTATTCATATAAGAGATGCTGTCTTCATGATTTTATAAATAAATATCTTGTTGCACTTTGTTTGACAATATGTGATAGGTTGTTCCCGACTTTGGCATCCATATATGAAATTGCAAACTGTCCGGAAAAAACTATGACAACAATGGTTTCCTTCCAATGAAGCAAATCAAACATATTATGGATGTTATTTACGACTTGCATTGTGCCGAAGAAGAAAATAAACGTCAAAATTGGATATTTACCACGCAGCATTCTAGTCACTGAATTTGCAAGTTTTGCTTTACTGGTATATCGCGAATGAACATTTTATTGGTATACAATCAACTAATGCACAGCTTTAAAAAGAAGACTTTAAAACACGCCATAGTCATATCGGTATTTCTCTCTTTAAAGTAATATAGACTATTGACGACTGTCAGTTTTCATAAATATACTTTTGAAATATTTTTCAATAAAATAATTTTGATGTAACGTATTTGGGAAATTTTTTTATGCCGCCTTGTCTTCCTGATACAGCAAGCATAACTATCAATCTATTTATTTATATATATATATATATATATATATATATATATATATATATATATATATATATATATATATATATATATATTTATTTATTTATTTATTTATTTATTTATTTATTTATTTATTTATTTATTATTTATTTACATTAAAGGACAACCCATTTACAGATACGAACTGAGTGGAAGTTCCTCGATTAGGCCGTAATCTTCATGTCGTCCTACTATATAAAATTCATAAAAGAGCTGTACAGATCAAAAAACTGACAAAAACACTAGGAAGAATAGTGAAAAAAATATGACATAAAATAAACAGAGTCAACAAAATAAAAGTTATAATTAAAACTGCTATTTGTCAATATTATTTTTTATAAAATGCTTCAGTCCGGCTCAAAAAATCGCAAGACTTGGGTTACAGTGAAGTTAAGAAGATTTCTCGATAGAAAATCAGCGTCCGCGACATTTAAGCCGTAATCTTCTTTGGTCGATAAGCTTCCGGTGTCCTTAGCATTGGGCCGTAATCTTCCAAGGGGTCCTTTAAAAATCTGTTAGACCGTGGTGTAGGGTGCGTCTACGTACGCCCCCACAGGAAACAACAATTTGTATGTTTCAGAAGCCTTGGCATCCCTAGAGTACGAAATTGAATTTTAACAGTAAAAAATACGGTGACTCTATATAATAGCTGTTACCGTCATGTGTTGAAGGGTACGGCAAAAGCACGATTTGCAACCACATGCATTTTACCGAAAACCTGTCTTCCCGTAAGTCGTCTGCTTAGCTTATTTGTTAATATTACCTGACTTGTGGAGTATCATTGATAAGGTACTTTCTTCTTCTTTAAAATAATATATTACAATATGCAATACCTTCTATAGTTTATATATCAAATAGGACCAAAACTTACCCCATACCACAAAGTTTAATGTCTCAATTATTGTCAAAAATAATCTCAAATTCTGCCAATTATTTACGGTCATAATACAAAGTGCAATGCTTTGTATTAAATTTGTTTTTGTTTTTTGTTTTGCTTCAGGAACATGTTAGAAGCTTTAAGTGAACTTTTAACAGTACAATATTGGGATGCTGTATCTGTAAGAGTCATATTTTGAAGGGTACCCTAAAATCACAGTATTGCCGACTCACATACATTTTTTAACCAGTCTCCTTGTAAGTCAACTGCTGAGCTTATTTTTTAACACAACCTGGCTAGTGAGGTATCATTAGAAAGGTGATTTATCCTTCTTTGATATGACATGTTGTCATATGCAATATCTTATTTAGTGTTCAGGAAACGAGACGAAAACGTACCCTTCACCCCACTTTGTTTATATTGCAAATTACTGTCACAGCTCATCTCGAATCCTATCAAACTTTTACCTAGACATATTACAAAAGGCAATGCTTTGTATTAAGGGAGGTTCAGTTATCATGGCCGTGATGGGTCGTCAAAATCAAGGGGGGTAACCTTAAATCTGAAAACTGCAAAGGGGGGGGGGGTTCATATATTTTTCAAACAGCTCAGAGGGGCGTCACTTAATTTTCATAATAATCCGTCCTGTCAAAAAGCAGTTTCAGTATTCAGAAATATTTTGGGAGATAAAATGATTCCCTGCATGATTTCATTCTCTGAGGTCATTCAACTGTAGATCTAAACAAAAGTATAATTATATGTCACATGAACATCTTGCCTTGGCAATTCTAAAGCTCGTCTTACTGTAAATTGAGCTCACTGAGGGCAATGAACCATTCCTACAACTTACATATTAGTAATATAGCAAGTTTTGTCAGGAAAATTATTAACAGTTACCTGTAGATTACTAGTACCATGAAAAGTTAAATTATATTTTTAGGTGAAATTCCAATATAAATATTGTTGTCAACATGTGAACTTTCAAATACCCTATTTGAATCAAGTACATTTGTATCAATTGTTAAACACCCATACAAGCACAAATTAAAAATTACTCATAGTTTTCTCATAGACTCCAATGCACTGTGAATCAACATTTTGGTGAAATTCCGAAATCCAATTTCTTGCACACATATGAACCCTTAACCATTCTAGTCTAACTAGGTACTTTAAAATGAATTATCAAATGTCTAAAGATACACAGATTTAGACAGTTTTGTATCGGAATAAATATTCATAGCTTCCTCATGTACAGTATATCTACATTTCGGTGAAATTCCAAAATTTAATTTCTGGCGAACATATCCATTTGTTACCAACCTAGTCTAATCAAGTACATTAATATTAATAATTGAGAGTACATAAATACACAGACTTACATTTTTTGTATTGGAAAAAGTTATTCATACTTTCCGCATAGACTCCCATGTACAGTAAATCTACATTGCGCTGAAATTAAAAAATCCAATTTCTTGTGAACATATCCAGTTGTTACCGACCAAGTCTAATCAAGTACATTAATATTGACAATCGAGAGTATATAAATACACAGATTTACCTATTTTTGTCTTGGACAAAAAATATTCCATGCATAGTGGCTGAACATTTTCAGCAAAATTCGAAAATAAGATTTCTTGTACCCAAAATATGCACCTTTAACCATCGCATTCTTATCAAGTACAATTATGTTAAGTATGCAACGTCTGAATGTGCACAAGTATAGCAAGTTTCTCTTTAAAACAAATTTACAATTTTATCATAGACTCCCACGCTTTGTGGATGACCATTTTTGGTGAAATTCTAAAGTCAAATTTTTTGTCCACATACCAGTTGTTACAACCCTATTCCAATTAAGTCCATTTATGTCAATTATCAAGTATCTATAAATGCATAGATATAGTTTTGTATTGAAAAAGTATTACATAGTTTTCTCATAGACTACCATGTATAATGAATCAACATTATCAACAGCTGATTATCAATTAAATCCAAATATCAAAATTTTGTACACACAAGCTTGCGCCAAAATATTGCAATCCACCTGTAATTTTTGTCTAATCCCTTTGAGAGGTAATTTCAAAACTATAGCAAGTCAGAAGAGGGACTTTGAACATCAACACCTTGTGAGTTTGTTAGGGGATCATTTCAAAAAATCGGAGATTTTTTTTGGATTTTATCACCCCCGTTCCAGAGGTGTTTGTGTTTGCAGCTTTACGCAAGCAATGTGGGGGGAGGGGTCATGAAATTTGTGTCATCTTAAAATTGTCATCAATGTGTTGGTGAATGGGAAGGGGGTTCACATATTTTGACTGATGCGTAGGAAGAATTTGAAGGCCCACTCCGGCCATAGTAACAGAATGTTCCCTAAATCCCTTTTATTTACCACAGGGAAATGTCACACATATGAAATAGATAGACTTTTAACAGACAAAAGATTGGGATACAATGGTTTTTACTGTCATGATTTTAAGGGTACCGTGAAGTCACAGCATTGCCGACTTGTATGTGTTTTTGTTAAATGTGTTGTCATCTAAGCAATCTGCTGGGCTTACTTTTTACTAAAACACAGCTTATGGGCTATAATTATGAAAGACATTTTATTTTCGTTAGAGTGACATATTTTTTATATGCAGTATCTTCTATAGTTTCCATGAAATGGGACCAAACCTTACCCCATACCCCAAATTCGCAAACTTCTTCCCTAACCTGGCATTTTTTGCAGTACATGCAAATCAAAAAATAGCCCGAAGAGGTAGTTGATCCCAAAATATCCAATGTTTACATCTTTCTAGTTCAGCAGATCCTAAAGAACAAAAAATGCCTAGGTTGTAGGTTTATAGGTGGGGGTACATGGTGGGTATCACCATCCAACGGACTTAATATCCCAATGTTCATACCCGGTATAAATGCACCAGATGGGGATGCCAGAAGACAACTACTTATGAACACTTTGCCTTGAGCAAAGAGGTATGTGTGCTAACATTGATTAGACATTTAGTAATATAATATTATGAAAGAAGCGTTTCTGATATTTTTAACTTACATATAAAACATTGTAATTTAATTTGTGGACTTGCCAATGTTCATAAGATGAAGAAAGTCAATTTTACAAGATACATTTATTAGCATTTGCATAATCTTCACGAAGTATCCAAAAATGAAAATGACCTTATATAACAAGTATTAGTTTTAATGAAATTGAAAACTAACATATTTTTGAATACATAAAAATACCAGTTTTAGAGAAAAGATGGAATTTTCCTGCCAATTTTCACTTGTAGCTGATAATAAAAGTAACCCCAACGTGTCTGATTGTGAAATGTCTTTATTGCTTGGCTGTGGATCAATGTTCTTATACTCTACTTCCCTTTAATGGCATAGTGGTAGTGGTATACTATTTCACTCCTTTTCCGGAACTAACAAAAAGTATACGAAAGGGCCTATCACAGTGCTATGTAAAACTGTGGAAATTATGTATTTTTGAAACAATGGCTCTTCTCTTTTACAATTATTTTCTTCATATTGTTTGTTAAAGTTGGTTTGAGAAAGGTGTGAATGGCTATTTGAGAGATAATGCATTTGTGTTTAAAACACATATTACTAGATTAAGCAAAGTTCCACGCATAGCTTTTAATTTCAAAAAGGCGGATTTTGATGGCCTGCGTTCATTACTAGATAAAGTCCCTCTCCATAGTGCACTACTTGACTCTGACATTAATGTTAATTGGCAATGTTGGAAAGATCTAGTATTCTTAGCAGTAAAGGAGTTTGTACCAACCACTGTAATTAAGGATGTCAACAGACCTCCCTGGGTCGACAGTGAAATCAAACACTTTAGCAAAAAGGTTCAAACAGCACGGAGAAAGGCACACCGCACTGACTCAACATCAGCTTGGTCTAACTTCCGCAAATTAAGAAATAAACTTAAAAATATGTGTACTCACAAATATAATGATTACCTACAAGTCCTCAGTGACTCAGTTAAAGAAAACCCCAAGAGATTTTGGGGTTTCTTCAAAAGTAAAACGAAATCTAAAAATATTCCGAATCAAGTTAAACTCAATGCCAAGACACCCACCCAGCCAAACGAGAAAGCAGAACTTTTCAATGATCACTTCAAGTCCATTTTTACTTCTCAACCCATGAACCGGACTTATCCTGTAACTTCAGTTTTCCAACAT
>LD345329.1:107449-135171 GCA_001465055.1 Ptychodera flava | reverse complement strand
AACAATTTAGTATCATGGAGTGAGAAATGGAGCATGCTTTTCAATGCTGAAAAATGCAAGCTCCTTACCATTAATAGAAAACGCAACCCCATTACCTATACTTATTCAATGCGTGGTGTTTCCCAAGAAAAAGTTGACAGCATACGTGATCTTGGAGTCGAAGTTTCTTTAAATATGTCTTGGGATAAGCATATCAATATATCTGTTACAAAAGCAAACCGCATGCTGGGACTGATTAAACGTACATGTGGCCACACCTGTTCCACTAAAATGAAACTCCAACTGTATTTATCCCTTGTCCGTAGTATTCTTGATTATTCATCCCAGTCATGGGCTGTCACGACTAAGCAATCAATGCTTCATCTTGAAGGTGTCCAAAGGAGAGCCACAAAATACATTCTTGGATATCCCCAGGAGATGGATTACAAAGAGCGTATGATTAAATTGAATTTGCTCCCATTGAGCTACAGGAGAGAATTAAATGACTGTGTCTTTTTAGCTAAATGTTTTACTGGTATGTATGACTTAAATTTAAGCCAGTTGGTCACATTTAAATCTCCTGATGACACTTCCATGAAGATGCCATTTTTTAAAACTGAATGTTTTCGTTACTCGTTTTTTAACAGAGCTTTTTACTCGAGTAGTGTTATGCCCTTTCATGGCAAATCTTCAACAAGTGTTAGGTCATACAAGTCTATTTTATTAAAACATTACACGGGTTTGTTAAACAATAATTTTTATCCTGATAACACTTGTACTTGGGTGGGAAAGTGCCACTGTAAAAATTGCCCTCTCTGTTAATTTCTCTGTTTTGTTTTGTTCTGTTTTGAAATTTCTTGTATTTTTTTATGACTGTTTTATTCTGCGTTTGTCTTTTCTGTTTTTAATTTTGTATGTGTAGCTTGTTACATGTGTGTTTTTGTGGAGGGTCGCTTTTGTATAGGTGTTAGTCACCTGTGCGACTCATCCTGACTTTATGTCAAAGCTGAATAAATAAAAATAAAATAAATAAATAAAATAAATGCCCAAATATTGATATAGTTTCGGCCTTTTGTTAGTCATTTCGGATTCTATAGCTGTAACAGTAATATTTTTAACGGTACAGCAAAATCTCAGTATTCCTGACTCGCATACGTTTTTGTTAATCTGTCTTCTTATAAGTCGTCTGCTGAGCTTATTATTGAATATAACCTGGCTTGTTTGGTATCATTTGAAAGGTAATTAACTGGTCTAACTGGTCTTCTAATAGCACATTGCATTAGGCAATATCTTAAATAGTTATCATGAAATAGGACCAAAACTTGCCCCATACCCCAAAGATTGTATTGAATAATTACAACTTACGTATAATTCTACCAATGTTTTTTTACCCAGACATAAGATATAAGGCAAAGGTTTGTATGAAATCTGTTTTACTTGTTTTATTTCTACAGAAATACATCAGAAATATGAAATAGACTTTTAACAGAAAAATTATTAGGATTCTATAAAAATTATTAGGATTCTATAGCTGTAAGAGTCATATTTTGAAGAATACCGCAAAACCCTCGTATTGCCGTCTCGCATACATTTTTATTAAATCTGTCGTGTTATAAGTCGTCTGCTGAGCCTGTTATTGAATTTAACGTGGCTTGTTTGATGTCTTTAAAAAGATAATTTACTAGTTTTTAAATTGAAAAATTGTAACAGGCAATATGTTGTACAGTTTTAATGAAATATGAACGATTTTACCCCATACCTCAAAGTGCATATCCAAACATACTGTCATAGCTAACGTCAAATTCAACCAATTTTTTACCTACAAATAATAAAAGCGGCAATGTTTTGTATTAAATCTGTTTTTCTTAGTACTTGGACATGTGCGAAATATGAAATAGACTTTTAACAGAAAAAATATTTGGATGTTATAGCTGTAACAGTCATATTTTGAAGGATACCGCAAAATCACTGTATTGCTGACTCGCATGCGTTTTTGTTAATCTGTCTTCTTTTAAGTCGTCTGCTGAGCCTGTTTTTGAATATAACATGGTATTTCAGGTATCATTAGAAAGGTACTTTACTAGTCTTAAAAATAAAAGATGATAATATGCAATGTTTTGTATGGTTTTCATGACATATTACCAAAACTTACCCCATACCCTAAGCTTCATATAGAAAGTACTGTCATAGCTAACGTGATCAAATTCTGCGAATGTTTAGCTAGACATGATAATATGAGCTCATTTCGTAACATGACCTGGCTTATTGGGTATTATTAAAAAGGCAATTTATTGGTCTTTAGAATGACATATTGTGATATGCAATATATTTCATAACCTTCATGGAATAGGGCAAAAACTTACCTCATACCCCAAAGTTTACATAGCAAATTATGGGTAATCTCAAATTCTACCAGTTTTTCACCTAGACATTATACAAATTGCAATGTTTCATTTGCTACGGCGACGTGTCAAAAATATGATATAAACTTTTAACATAAAAAATATTGGGATGCAATAGCTGTTACAGTCATGTTCTGAAGGGTACTGTAAGGTCACAATTTTGCGACCTACGAGAATTTTCTGTTACACCAGCGTTCTTAGCAGTCATCTATTTAGCCCAACTTATACACAACCTGGCTTGTGGGCTATCATTAGTAGGGTGGTTTATTCCTCTTTAAGATGACGTATTGTAATATGCAGTGTCCTTCATATTTTTCATGAAATAGGGTCAAACTGTACCCCATACCCCAAACCCCTAACGTTCAAATCGCAAATTACATGTTATCTTAAATTCTACAATTTTTTTGCTACACATATTGCAGAAGGCAATTCTTGTATGAAATCTGATTTGTTAATAACAAAAATATGTCCAAATATAAAATATACTTTTAACGGGAAGATAATTTGATTAAGTAGCCATTTGGATCATTTTGGAGGGGAACAAAACACAGGCAAGTCGGCAATACTGGGGTAAGTTTTGGTCATATTTTATAAATACTGTACAAGATATTGCATATTACCATACGTCGTTTTAAAGACTGGTAAATTACCTTTCTAATGGTACCAAACACACATGGTTATGTAATAATACAAGCTCAGCAGATGACCTACAATTAGACAGAATTAACAAAAATGAATAAGAGTTTGCATTATTGTGATTTTGCTGTACCCCTCAGAATATGCATGTTTCAACTTTAAAATCCGAATATTGTTTTCTTTTAAAAAGTCTATTTTATATTTTTGACATGTCCCTGTACCAAATAAAACGAATTTAATGCAAACATTGCCCGATTTTTATGCGGAGGTTAAATATTGTTAGAATTTGATGTTTTCTATGACATCAATTTTCAATGTAAACTTTGGGGTATTGAGTAAGTTTTGGTCATATTTTATGAAAACTATACAAAATATTACATATTAAACTATGCCATTTTAAATATTAGTTAATTAAAATTCTAATGATACCTAACAAGTTAGGTTACATTCAAAAACAAGCTCAGCAGATGGCTAAAAGGAAGACAGGTTTAACAAAAATGCATGTG
Source organism: Ptychodera flava (assembly GCA_001465055.1). Taxonomy (NCBI): domain Eukaryota; kingdom Metazoa; phylum Hemichordata; class Enteropneusta; family Ptychoderidae; genus Ptychodera; species Ptychodera flava. The sequence continues at coordinate 131,648 of LD345329.1, read as the reverse complement.
AGTCTGTGATTTTGTGGTACCCTTTAAAATATGATTGTTACAGTTGTAGTGTCCCAATATTTTTTCTGTTAAAAGTCCATTTAATATTTCTGACCTGTCCCTCTAGCAAATAAAACAGAATTCATACAAAGCATTGCATTTCATTATATCCAGCTAAAAAATTGGTAGAATATGAGATTTACTGTTATTTACGATGTTAAACTTTGGGGTAGGGGGTAAGTTTTGGTCATATTTCATGAAAATTGTAGATGATATTGCATATTTTGCAATATGTCATCTTAAGAAGAAAAAAATGCCATTCTAATGATACCAGACAAGTGAGGTTATATTAAAAATAAACTCAGCAGATGACTTACAAGAAGACAGATTTGACGAAAATGCATTTGGCTTGGAAAATCGTGATTTTGCGTACCCTTCAAAACATGACCATAACAGCTATTGCGTCCCTATATTTTTTCTGTTAAAATTCTATTTCGTATTCTAGGGATCCCAAGGGTTCTGAAAAATACAGGTTTGTTATCCTGTGGGGGTGCACGTAGACCCCTCTAGCCCACGGCCTAAATTCTTTGACATGTCTACATGCTCTCTTTTGTATGCCTGTACGTTTCTTGAATTGTTATGTATCACTTCCATGAATAATTTTTTTTAGATTTGTTCATAACAAGACAAAACACGAGAATGTTTTAAATTCATTATTACATCAGCAGGTCTGCATGTTATTTTGCATTCATCAAAGCAACGTTGTGAAAATTGTCCGGTCCGATTTCTTCACTTTCTACTATAAAAGTTTTACACATTCCTACTTTGGTATACCAACAGAATTTGTCGTCTGCACACGGAAAAATAGGCATTTTATTAACATAAAAGGTATCTTTCACTTAAAGTTCAAGGAAATTGCTAAAAGCTTAATGCGATAACCACAGGTAATAATTTAACTACTTTATTTCCTGAAACCAACGTAAACGTGTAAAATTTATTTATTTTCTTATGTCTGCTTGGCGGTCATTTTGCCAAGTTGTCACTCGACTAACCAAGCTCAATACACAGGAGACGCCCGAGTTAGGCTGAAAGGTCAAATGACATAATTTGCGTCATCAGAGTAGCCACAGTGATTCGTTCCATTGCAACTCGGGCAACTACTCGGGCTAGTGTCGAACTCATTTCTTGAGAACGCTAGATCACACTGTGTACGATTAGATTATTACACATGTGCAAATATGAAATGTACTGGCCAAAAACGAGTGGTATACCGTCTCTGGGTGTGATTATCCCAATTTATCATAACAGCATATTGAAATTCTAGTTTGGAACGTATAAAAAAAGAGTTTTGCTCTTGCCGAGGGCTTGCGTTTGCCAACCGTGGTATAGCGAATACACCAAGGTTCTTTTCACGTCTAGACCAATCAGATCGATGCATTTGCGCCGTTAATATACTGGTATGATATAATACGCAATACCTCCTTTTTCTTCCGTCGTATCAGCTTTCGTGTCAATTTTATTATCGTCTGCTGCTTTTGTGATATTGTCCACTACGACCAACAGAAATGTACATATTTTAAGCGCGTGTCCTCTGAATGTTACTACAATGAAGATATTTCCATATCTTCATCTCTAGAAGAGAAAACAAGCGACCTAACGGCCGATATAGCTCCGCTGTGTTTATGTAGAGAATAACTATTTTTGACACATGTTGATGAAGAAGGTGGAAATCTTTCATTGCTCATTTCAGTGGCCAGAAAAAAGTGGCTAAAATAGCTGCAAAAATACACAATTGAAGATTTCATCATAATTTGAATATATTACATTGGATCATCCCTAAGAACATGTCAACCAACGATATCTGACGAGTAGTTTTTTTAAAATGAAATTCTGACCAAAAATGGCAAAATTCCCCCTAAAATAAAAATTGCAGATGTCACCATAATTTCAATATATTATATATTGCAATAATCCCTTTGAACCTGTATACCAAACATCAAAGCTTTTGACTTGCAGTTTAATTTTTGAGAAACAAATTTCTTGACCAAGTATGGCAAAATTTGTCCCAAAAATACAAAATTACAGATTTTATCATAATTTCAAAATATCACATTAGGTTCATCTGTAGGAACCTGCATATCGAATTTCAAAGCTATCAGACCAGTACTTTTTGAGAGACACATTTTTTGACCAAAAATGGCAAAAATATCCCCAAAAATAAAAATATGCAGATTTCATAATTTGGTTAATAATTATCATTAAGATCATCTGTAGGAACCTGTATGCCTAATTTCACAGCTATTAGATTAGTAGTTGGAAATACACATTTTTGACCAAAAACAAACAAAATTGCCCCTAAATACAAAATTACAGATATCATCAGAAATTCAATATATATTACTTAGTTCATTTGTAGAAACCTGTATATTAAATTTCAAAGCTATCTGACCAGTAGTTTTTGAGACACATTTTTGACCAAAAATGGCAAAAATTGCCCCATCAATAAAAAATTGCAGATTTCGTCATAATTTAAATAAATATTATTTAGTTTATCTAAAAGGAACCTGTATACGAAATTTCAAAGCTATCAGATGAGTAGTTTTGGAAATACACAATTTTTTGACCAAAAATGGCAAAAATTGCCCTAAAAATAAAGAATTACAGATTTCATCAGAAATTCTATATATATTACTTCGTTCATCTATAGAAACCTGTATACCAGTACTTTTTGAGAAACACACATTTTGCCCAAAAATGGCAAAAATTGCCTGTAAAATGCAAATTTGCTTATTTCTGCACAATTTGAACAAATCTGAAAAAGTTCATCTAGGGACCTATGTGACAATTATCAAAGCTATCTGACTGGTAGTTTTGAAGACGAAGATTTTTACAGATTGTTAACGACAAAAATTGCCTTGAAAATACAAATATGCAAATTTCACCAAGATTTGAACAAATCTAACTGAAGTCACCCTAGTAAACTACATATCAAATTTCAAAGCAATCGGATAAGCAGTTTAATAGAAGAAGATTTTTTTACCAAAAGCAGCAAAAATGACCCAAAAATAGAAATATACAAATTTCACCACGATTTGAACAAACTTAAGTGAGGTCTCCCCAAGTGAACTGCATATAAAATTTCAAAGCAATCGGACTTACGGTTTCAGAGGAGAAGACAATTGTTGGCGGACGATGGACGACGATGGACAACGACAACGGACGGCGACAACGGACGACGACGGAAAATCAACCTATTTGATAAGCTCCGCGTCGCTCACAGCGGAGCTAAAAATAGCGGCCGCTACAAACGCAAAAGCCTATGAACCAGCAATTTCGAATTATCAAAAATCGATCGATCGGTATATTTTAACTACGGATTTATCATAATCACCGTCTACAAAGCGTATGCTGAACGAAGACCAAAAGCCATTAATTTTTACGATGCACCATTGTATCTTGGAAGACAACATGTTACAGCAGCTTCTACTCTTCTAAGTGGAATGTGCTTTCGAAAGCAGCCAATACCATAAAAAAGCTGCTAATAAAATAAGCACGGCCATGAAGTATATTATAAACGTTGCCAGACTTTCGGAAAAACTCAGCAACCACAGCGCACAAAAAGGAAGCGTACAACGATTGCTTGACGTTCCTCCCGTTGGACATTAAAATCCAACTAGTCTGAATCGATATTCAACAGCAAATGAAGACCAGCAACGACAAATGAGGAATATCTTGAACGGAGTACACGACGCGAAGCTCAAGCCTAGCCGTATCTGCTTATGTGATAAAATATATATCATTTATCAGTGTTTTAAGTAAATATGTAAATTTTAAACATGTACGAACACTGTTTTATTTTATATCCTAGAGTGAGGACCAGATTGCTTCATCTGATGGAATGAATATTTGTTAACACAGCAAATTCTTCAAAGTGTCTAGCAAACTAAATTCAACCAAAATTTACACCGGTTTATTTTTCGCTGAACGGATTGCTTCATTTTCCCTAAACTGGCTTGCTTTTGGCTTGTTTTCAGCGTTTTAGTTTAAACCAAATTCAGAAAACATGGGTTTTAAGGCAAACCATCACTTCCCTGTTAGATTGGCATGAATGTGGTTTGCTTGTAGGCCACCAATAATTAATTTGTGGCCTAAAAGCAAGCATGGAGAACATGTAGTTTAAGATAGGGCAGGGCTTGGTGGGGCTAGGCGGGATATGGTTTTGGAAGGTTTGCATGGAGGAATTTTTTTTGGACGACGCCTTTACTGTGTGTTGTCCTCTCAGAGTCTATTTAATCTTCTTTCTACCAGCTGTGATCTCCACAGACAAACCAAAGAAATAAGTGACACTGGAGAGAAAGACGATTAAAATGACTTAGCCATGATGAATAAACCTGGTACACTATACGCTGACAAATTGCAAACTCCTGTAAGGAACAGTGAAATTGATTTTATGTAATGTTTTTCAAGGCTCAATGGACGCGGACCTTGTTGGTAATCCATCAAGCTAAAAGGATGAGTCGATAAACAGTTGTCAACGAACTGCAAATTTCTTTCTAACCGTTGCTGAGCTTGACACGATCTATTATCTCCCTTCAGACAAGCCGTCACTAAAGACGTATGATGCAACTCTACGTGCAGGAAATTCGGATAATTTTGGTGTTAACCCAGCATGTGGAAACAAAGTTTCACTAGAGGATGCATCACAAGACGAACTCATATTTCCTTGTAACCCAACGTTTGCCCGATACATCAGCATTGAGCAGGAACATGAAGTATATCCACTGAGATTCTGTGAAGTTAAAGTTTATGCAGGTATGCCGCATTTTATGTAATAAACCTACATTTAAAGGAGATAACATCCATGCAAGCCACCGGAATAGGTGCAAAGGTCTTACATGCGAGCACCTAGCAGCGCGGCCGTAAAAGACAAACAGTTTTTTCTATTTGTCGGTGGCCTTGGTAAAAACAACCGAGTGATTCATGCCATTCGACTTTCGTTAATTTTACCCGCCGACATTAAAAATTTCATAGCCATTCCTGAACGCTGGAGTAAATAAAATAATAAAATAATTCAAATTCGTGAGAACTTTAGTGTAATGTACATCATTATTGTTGCACGTTTCCGAGAGTAACATGTTGGCCAGAGATGTATATAATGTGCACTTTTACTCTAGGTCATTCAGCAAATGAGATCATGGATAGGAAAAAACTGTTTATCTCAAACGGACTTTCGAACTAATTTTAGAGGAATGTCATCCTGATTTGTATTAAACAACCCTCTCAGTTGGTGTTGATAGCGCTAGCAATGTTACTTGGTCCTGGCTTGAAGTACGACACACAAATATCGGTCAATGCGATACGCTGGTGAGGCAATACAGAGATTCAATGTAGAATGTATTCGCTTGATTGTGAGCGACTGCAAAAAGTTACAAAATGCAAATGCTGGAGTACATGTGATGGGTACTACTAAAAATACATACATTAAACTTCCTGGATGATCTGCTGTTTTTTGTAATAGTTTGCTACCATGATAGGACAAAAATAAAATAAAAAGATTAATAACATTTAGCAGATTAAATTTGGAATTCGAAGGTCTTTTAAGGAAAGTAATATAGACCCAATTTCTCTTGTTGATCATGGTTTCATGATGAAACTCCCAATCTGCAAGTGTACAAGATCTTTCCGCCGCCTTCGGCAAAACAAAACTCGTCGAGGTGAAAATGAAATCAAATTAATCGCAATATTGAAGTAGCCGAGAGTATCTCGCTATCAATCATCTACATGTCTAATCGTTTTATTTAACGGACCATTTCCTCCTTCTTGTGCTCATGTTTATAGCTTAACATCATATGTCAGTTGATAATGCCCAGTGTGATGGCCTTCTATCAAAGCCATCTCGCACATTTGCTTCACGTAAAGACGCCTACTTTCTGGTAGGAGAACTTGATTACCCCTTGGCAAGGGTCGCCGATAGTATGGTCCTGTCGGCGGTATCATCGCCAAGTTCTTTTTATAAGTTGAACTACACATCGTGGATTGGATAAACTCTGTAGTAGCGGCTGGTCTTATAGGGCAGTTTGTCCGTGTAAAATCCACTTTGGTTGTTTTTATATGGCCGTCCATGGACCTCTAGGAAGTCTCTAGGATCATCAGATCAGACAAGTTGGCAAGATCCATCTTGACCAGTCAAAAACACCAAAATGGCATTGAAAGCCTGATGCATCCACGAGGCAATCACATGCATCTACAGATTGAATGCCTTCTCCCTAGCCAATAGCCAAAACGACAAAGGCAAGCCATTTTATTTAACCAATCAGACTAAAACAGTTTCCTTCTACATAGGTGCATTATACCACTTTGTAGCCCTTATTCAAATGCAGATTTGCAGTTGACCAGAGTACTTGTCTGGGATAGGTCATTCTCCCAAACTCGCATGTTAGGTGCATAATGACCTCTGTGAACCTTTCGACGTACAATGGGTCGCTCCATTCCATTGTGGGTGTTCAAATGAAAACTCGACAATTTATGGGTAGTAATTTTCAAGCTTTAGAGAATATTGGCCTGTTTTTCGTGGTATAAGTCGTTAATCGCATCTCGTAGGTGAGGTATTACATTTGTAATCACCACACATATGGTCAGGAACTTGTAAACATCACTCGGCCTTCGGCCTCCTGATGTTTATAAGTTCCTGACCATAAGTGTGGTGATTACAACTGTAGCAGCACACCTACTCGTGCGATTACCTATACTAATCTGTATCTTTTGTTTGTATCATACGCTGCATCAGTTTACAAAGAATGGTGTTTAATAATAAGCGTTTATGTTTGATACGTTTCACATTTATCAGATTTAGAACCACCGACCCCGTCATGTGAAGACATATGCACTGTGACCATGCCGGGTCGTAACTTCACGTCGCTAGTGTCATTTGTGATCGAAGTTACAGACAATGTAGATGAAGAAAATATGATCAGTCGTGAGTGTACACCGAGATCAAATGGTAACTTTTACGTTGGAAAGACGAATGTTACTTGTGTATTCACAGACGTTGCGGGCAATAACGCGACGTGCGACTTTGAAGTAAAAATTAACGGTAAGCCTTAAATCTTTATCATCAATATTCGATACCTTCGTTATCATCAAATGATTAACTCACCGTACAATAAAGGATTTCTACAATTGACCATGGCCTTGAATTCATATATAAAGGTGTAGCTTTACATTGAAAGTGAATACTTAATCCTTCTCTGCAATTCTGATAAAGGTTATCCAGAAAAACTAAGGGATAACAAATGTATGAATGAGGCAGTGGTATAACAGATAATACAAACGATAAAGTCATTCGATAAAAACGAGTGAGATTACAGAAAATAGATCTCAGAACAAATTTTTGTGAAATTTCAACTATATTACACTATTAATTCTATTGATAAAGTTACGAATAAATATAAGTGAAATTGATATCGGTAGGATTTTTCCCTTTTTATATTCATTTGATATTATCATGAAACGATGACTTTGTAAGACATTGAGAAATTCCCCCTTATTGAGAATGATAAATTTATGATAGCACGGGGGTTTATATACCCTCATCGCATATATAACATTCTGGCACTAAATGTTATTATAACCTGTAGCCTTATTTACATTCAATGGGATTAAATTATAACGTAGTTGACCTTAGCTTCCTTTTTAGGACGCAATAAAACATAAATAGGGTGGGTATTTTTAATTAGCCCTTTTTGCTGTGTTTTTACAAACTTTAAGAAAGAAACTATTGCATATACCACCATTTGTTCTACCTGCTGTGAGTTATGATACCACCATCAGATTCAGCCTCAGATTGACTAGGTTATATTTACAACATGTGGAGAGCTACCAATCAATTAATTAATAGCCCTCCACATTTTGTCTGTATGGTTTTGACTTTCTATAAGATGATCAGCCTTATGGCGCCGGTTTGCATGTTTCAGAATATTATGTTAATATTTTGATTATCTTTTGTAGTGGATGCAAATAGGTCTGACACTTTTTACCACTATTTAGAAGAGCTTGTAGTTTTTCATTGATTGACGTTATGATTGAATCTGTAATCCTGGCTTATCTTGTTCCTTTGCTTACTTTTGTATTAAGCTGTGCTAGAGCGCTGATATGCAAGGTGGACTTCATTACGAATGAAAACATGATCCTGTGATTCTAAACTCAGAGCATTGTAAAGTCTTCCCAACCATTTCACTTGTATTTAAGCAGCAAAATATTATTTAACTTCAAACCCCCGAGCTTGCATTCCTACATTCCATATATTTTACTGCATTCGTCCAACCATATCTTCTCAAAGATTTTAAAGCACGTATAACGCTTTTACCATAACAATTTATGTTGACGGTGTGAATTAGTAAATTAAAACTACTGTGATATAGCTTGATGATTGCTTAGAATTTAACCTGTGAATATAACTGTAACGACCGACAGTAACCCCTGCGCACGGTGCTTTTTCTTCTGTGCTCATTTTTTTGACCTTTGAGATAACCGATCATTATTTCAACTCCTTGAGTCATTATCAATTCTCGGACGACCTTTAGCCCTTTTGACATTGTGCTTAGCCAAGAGCGATTTGACTTTGCCGATTGTGCTTAGTTAAGCTGAATAAAGTACTACGACTTAGAGTATTTCTGTGTACCTGTTGCCGTCTCTTATACGCCGACCATCTACCCCGGCGTGTACTTATTAAAGCCAACTATAACTACCCGCCACACAAACAAGTTACTGTTAGGGTATTTTTGCGTTTTCTTTTTCTTCTCAGAGCATGTGGAAAATGATCAGAATATTTTTTGTCAACACTGTCTGTGTCTATGTTATGCCTTCATTATTATAGACAATTTGTAAAGTCTAGAATCAAAGCTACCAATAACAATGTAACTAGTGGAACGAGATATAACGTAGCTTCGGAAAAGAAGTTAAACTGCCTCTTTAGCTTCGAGAAAAAAACGAACAACAATATTTTTATCTTGCCTTACGTGTTCTTGACATTTGTATGTTTATTTTATAGACCTAAAGGAAATTAATGATCACAATTATGAACGAACGCACTGAGTTTCCATAAATGACCTAAAAGAAAATAATGATTACACCTACGAACGAACGTCCCCAGTTTCCATGAATGAATTAATGAATGAACAAAACTATAATAGAGCAATGAATCAATTATATGATTGATAATAATAGCACTCTATATTTGTGATAATGAAACGGGTGGCAAAATTTATAACTTGATTTCATGGATGTTAAGACCTCCCATTCCAAAAAACAATAAGTAAATTGTGTGCAATGATTATCAATTGCAGACAAAGAGGCTCCAAATATCACATGCGGCGACATGACATCAATATCTTTACCTGGTGGAAGGGTTACAATTGACACATACAGCAACATTACTCTGCGGGATAATGTCAATATGAATAATGAAATAAGTAAAACGTGTACACCTCCAGAGGAAAACAGGTTTGCAATCGGTACAACGAATGTAAAATGTACATTTTGGGATGAAGCTGGTAATATGGCAAATTGTACCCTTGATATCATTGTGGAAGGTAGGCATGTGTTTAGAACATAGCTTATCAAGTCATGATAAATATACTTCTCTGGTCAACAAGCTACAAATTTTAAGACGCGCTTGCTATCACAGCCTTTATTTATAAGAAATGTAGCCAGTATTCGCAAGCTCGTTGGATGCGTTGAATTCTGTGATGGTGCCTCACAAATCTGTCGAAGAGCCTAAAATCACTTTTTTTATACAGTTCGTGGACTAAATACCGTACAGTATCTACCTTCATAACTGTACTTAAACTTAGTTGTTGATGAAAGGTATGAATTCAGAATGATGTAAGGGCATAGTATCAATTAATCGGCTAAGATTCATAGGGATGATTTGTTATGGGCGCATTAGTTGACACTGCTGATTGTCAACCTTTGCAAAATAACTTTCAATATACAACGTCAATCATTCAACAATGTACATGTTATCTTCCTATTCCTCAATCTGTACAGAGATACCGCCCGAAGGCGTGTGTCCTGCAACCATCGAGACAAGTTTACTTCCGCCTGATAATGAACCAGTACCCGTGAACTGGACAAAACCAGACTTGTCAATGTTTAATGTGACAATTGTGAAATCGACATATCAGCCATTGGACACCTTTAGTAATGGTTCAACCACCGTCATTTATACATTTAAGGATAAACATAGCAATATTTGGAACTGCTCTTTTGAAGTCAGTGTTAATTGTGAGTGTTTGTCTTGCCTGTATTTTTTATTATACTGTTGTCATAGGTCATTTGATTGCGTTACTGTGGAAATATAAATCAGCAAACTTTGAAACATATTTGCTGTCCCGTATCAGTACAAGTTGCAATCAGCATTTCCCCGGACAACGGCTCGTTGTAATTGTAAATAAAACAAAGTACAAATTAAGTTTCCGATTGCAGGGAGTTAATGCACAAATTAAGAAAACGTTGCGAATCATACAATTCAAAATATCTATTTGCATAAGGAAATAAGATGGTCAGAATGGTCATTTTTCTGTTCAGACAGAAAGTCGCGGGTAGAGTAAGCAAGCAGTAGAAGACCCTTATCCCATGAAGAGATAATGGTTAATATGCTAATATTGGTCGTACAGACAACTGACATTAAGGGGAAAAACTGTCTTGCAGGCCCAAAGGAGATATCTAAATATTTCATAATTTTGCAAAATCATAGAACAGTTTGTTTGTGTGTTATGAATTTGTAATTCACTATAAAACATGGATGTTCCTGAAACGGTTCTGAAGAATTCCATCCCGAGACAACTTACGCCAACTTGACCCTAAGAACTTGAACCTACAAGCCATAATCTATTCGTTAGATCATATCTTCTAAAGACGAAGGACTCGAAGACTTACAATTTCGCCAACACTTACAGATCCCTGCCTTATCTATGAACCACCTACAATGGATTACGAAGAACCGCTCTTGTACATATTGCATGGCGACTCTGCTGTTATTACCTGTGAGGACGGATTCAGACCAACAGCCAATGTTACACTGATCTGCAATGATGGACGATTTAATCATGAAGTCCCCGACTGCATTGGTGAGTTATTTTCTTCTCGAACATGGTAGAATTTCAAAGTTGTTTAATGTATCGCCCATTCCCACTTCACGCTTTTCAAAATTTGTAGAATTTTAAATCACTATACGGTGGCAATATCCTATGGACAACACTTTGTGATGAAAATTTTGATAATGACGTAGAGTTTTCATTGTGTTTATAAAAATTCTTCACACGTCCGTAATGCATCCATCGCTATGCGATCGTCTAAATCGGAATCATATTATATTATAGTCGTAACTCTTCGTTCCTTTGCTATGTGAGTAGCGGTTCTAAATTTCAATAAATGCCTATCACTTAACTTGATTTGGATTTTGTAGCCAGTCTTACACCATCCTTATAATATGTCTTCATCTCTTCTCACATGAAACGTTTATACTTTCCTTCTGCTGACACTACAGGAATGCTTTGGTGGAGGTATTCGCTCTCCTACTTTTATTAATCACCCTCCTTCATTTAAACTAAGGACAATACTCTGTAAAATTGATCTTGTTTACGTCTAGGCAAGATACCACCATACTATGCTATTCGGGATCAAACATGAATATCTGAACCAAACCGTATGTAAAAAAATACGAATAGATGTGGCCTTTGATATTACTACTGAATAACTTCGCAAATTGTCAGGATTAAAAAACTACGCCATTTCCTCACATTATTTACAAATTCAACAGTCAATAGATTGTGTTTGTAGTCATCAAGGTGATTTTTTTACAATGCTAGCTCGATGTTAATGGCTCCGGCAGGATATTTAAACGTTTAAGAAAGGCATCTTTGAGTTCGTTTCATCGACGTATTTAAATGCAAAGTTTAACGTATTTTGAAGGTTATCGTAACATCTATAATTACTTATGGCTTTCCTACAATCATAGCTGCCACAGATATAGGGCATGGAGACCAAGGTGAAGGCTAGTATTTCATGCAAGCTATTTGACCACAGCTTTACCTTATCATTGCTATAATGTAACACACTAACCGTGCGCTAATCTGGATCTACTATCCGCCCTAACTCACTATCACCATCAAATCTACGAGCATTATCTCCCTCGAGTCATCACCAGCTCGCATAACACTGTTGTCAACTTTTAGCTTTAGTTTTTTAAGCTCTTGCCATACTCCTCAAACTCTCGCAAAATCCCACCCACCCTCCACGGTTTAGCGCCAACAGTAAATGTCCAATATTTTTTGTTAATTTTGACGACTAAAAAGCTCAAGAATTTCCATTAGGGTTACTGGCATTTGCCCGGAGGGTGTCCGGTACCATGTTGTCTGATGTGAGGCGAGACAGTGCAAGAGATCCCACGCCATATTCAAGGTCGCTACCTCGCCTTGTAACCCCGATGTGACAATCCGCACATCTTTGTTCACAGGCTGTCCTCGCTTGAGGTCATTCAAATCTTCGACTGGCTTCACAAGAAAGGCCATTAACGCCAGTAGGTGTTTCACCGCCCCTGAATTTCACTAAATGCCTGTCTCAGTGTCCTTTGTTTAAGTTAACATCATGTTAAAATACATGATATGCATTATTATCACCCAGACTACAATTGGTTAATGTGATACACAAGCCACTTTATCTTATCAACTATTTTATTTTCAGATATCGACGAATGTAAGGAGGAAACACATACTTGTGACTTTGAAAATAAAAATGAAGTTTGTGAAAACACGGATGGTTGGTACGAGTGCAAATGTACATCTAACTTTCGAAGGGACGATAATCGTGGTTGCATACCAGATGTATTACCAAGTCAGTGTATAGGTAAATATAACTGAAAAGTTTGTATGTCCACTAGGGATTCGGAATAAAAGAGACGGGATAGTTTACCAACTTATCAACTTATTAGTATTGACCAACATACCTGCATACCTAAGTACAAATATAAGTACCTACGTGTAGAGATAGATACATAGATACACACAAACAAACACACACACACACAAATATATATATATATATATATATATATATTATATAATATATATATATATATATATATATATATATATATATATATATATATATATATATATATATATATATAGGGAAGTAGGGGTATACGATCGGCACTTTTTTCTACTGAAGCTGTTTGTATGCATTCTCGTACAGATGAAAATTGAGTGGGTACAAAGGAATTTTCTGGAAAATGCTGTAAAGGTAACATATAGTGAAAATGTCAAAGATTTTGATAGCGATGATTCTGACAATTTGTCTGTTTTTTTAACCGGGGAAAACGAGAGCGTTCACTGTCGTCTGCTCCCTACCCACTGTGCTAGCTCCTCACAAGCCGGCCGTAAATAGCTGAGTCATCGCTCAAAATCGGCAAATTTATCGCCGAATGAGAATACAATATATTAAGAATATGATATATCAAAATCAACATATCATCCTGTCAGGCGACGGGTTAAATTTTTAGCATCGGCAAAGTGTTGTATTGCTGTTGAACTTCTGCGGTAGGCTGTTTCTAGAGCGAGAATATTTACTGTAGCTACGTACGGCAAACGCGGTTTTCAGTACCTTGTACCACTTCGTCGACAGCTCGATTGGAACCACAGCAACAATGAAGTGTTTTCATAAGAAACGAGTAAAAACTAGATCGAATGAACGTTAAATTGCAAATGTTAAAAGTTTCTTGTTGCGTTTTGTTTACTGTCATTGTTTATGATTTAAGTTTCATTCATAATTACGACGAACGGTGATTCACTTTTCCTCTCTATTTAAAACAGCGTCCAAGGCGTTGAGAATATATGCGAACGTACGATCTTCATACGGCATCGTACTCCTCCTGTCCTCCTGTCCAGTTTCGAGCAATTTGATTTTCCTAGATGCAGTGTGGTTGTATAAATGACCAACAAGAACGATGTGAAACAGTCAGGATTTGACACGAAATTTAGATAGCAGTAGAAATGAAGACTGCAGCATTTCAGTGTGATCGTTCGTAAAGTGTAAACAACGTATAAGTTTAGGATAAAGCCCGAGTATGAGGGTTTTATCCGACTTAAAAACTATCGCCCCTAACTGATATATTTTCGTTTTCAATGTCTTTACGTCAACCGTCCCCTTTGTCAATGTAACATGTATAGGATATGAATTAAAACTTTTATTTGTGAAATAGCCTTCCGTTGTAATGGAGCATCCTATAAATGCCCTAGGGCACATTATATAAATGCCCTAGGGCACAGCAGATTTTGTGTTGCAGCTGGTTTCTGCTGTGTTACCAAATTTGAATAATAAAACGTACCAGATGTCTACAGAATATGACATGTTCACCTTTGATTGGACAGTACTTTACTACGGTGCTGTCATTCGTTTCTGGAATTTGGTGACCAAGGCTTTACGAGTAGATAAAACACCCTGAATTGAGCACTCTGATTGGTCAATCAACAGTAGACAGTTTTTAAGCGCCGTTATAAACAGCAAGACAAGGTTAAATGTCGATGCATTTTTTACATTATCACTTTACCTTTATACAAAATAATGCATCTGAAGATACTTTATTATCCTCCTTTCCCTTGTCCTCGATGATAACGGCTATATCCATTCAAGTTTTGCACGAAATTCCAACATCGAGAGACTACTCTGACGATCGAGGGGAACGTGCCTCCGAATGTGAACGGAATCAGCTGGAACCGAACAACTTCAACGCCACGCTGACATAATAAGGGTCGAAATTACATCGCACGGGAAAGTGAATTTTATTCGAATAAAAAAGCGGGTCTATGCATGTGACAAATATATATTCTCCTAGTATTTCTCACTCATGTGACGTCATCATAGACTCGTGTATCCTCCTCGCCGGGATACTTCTGCTATGTTTGGGGAAACCCTCGTCTTCGATGACGTCACACTCGTTCGAAATACTGGGAGATTATATATATATATATATATATATATATATATATATATATATATATATATATATATCACGAGTATACGATGACGTCAAACAAAGAAAAGTTCCATGGTATTATATATATATCACATGAACAGTCTTCGTATTTTTCTTTGCTGTGGATGGATCAAAATTAGGCACCATTATACAAGTGGTATAGCCACAAACTGATGACGTCAAAGATGTTCGTACTTATGGAAATGAGGTCTATAAGGGGCGATAAATTATTTTGGGGGTAAGAGTTAGGAATGGTGTCTTGGAAACTTAGGGGGAAATGATTAAAAGAAGGGTCCCAATTTTTTACTATCTTCACTCCTTTCCCTCATTTTGTAGTATCCTATTACTCTATCCACGTCTTCTTCAGCCAGCCTGATACCTATGTGGAAGCAACGGTTGATTAATGACAAGGGAGAGAAGTGTTATTTTTTAGTTACTTTTTTACACAACAACTATTACCACTGCCGAGGGTCGAACCCAGAACCTCCAGTATGTGAAGCACTACCTATAACCTGTACTCCGCGAGAACAAGTTGCGAGAAAGGGATGCACTGTTTCATATTAACGTTAGGGTGATAATGCTAGGCAGGTGCTGATTAATTTATAATCTTCACTTGTAATGATTTGAAAGTCTTTTACGCATTTTCCTTCTTTTATTTAATTTATACCTCTGCATTGATTGCTTTATTGCCTGTTTTTTTATTTTTTCTCTGCATTGTCAGGTTTGTTATGCAGATTTGTTATTGTTTGAATACTTTTTATATCATTTGTTGTATTTGCATTCTTAAAGGATAAAATTGTCACTTGTTTAGGATGTTTTATATGTTGGAAACTTTGTGTTTGACATTTATTATTGAATTTGTCATTTGCTGCTTTTTTTACAATAAGAAAGGTGTGTGTTCCGTTTTTGACAGGGTACACTTTTATATAAAAGTGGTTCATCACTCAACATGTATGAAATGCAATATTGTAGATGAAAACGTGAACAACAATTCGTTGGATATACCACGGAAATAACATAAAAATTTCACCAATCGACGAAGTGAATTAAGTACAGAAGCAAACGAAATTCGCTGCCAATATAATGATTTAGGGTGCATATATTGTCACTAGCACGAACTTCGTCTGGTTTGTGCATTCCCAGTGTCACACATTAGCGGCAGTGGCCTCCTGAGTTGTAAACTTAGGCGTGATATTAGTTTTTAGACCGTCTCAAAAAACATTTGGCATAATATCTGTAATATGATGTTATGTGCAGAGTTGCAATGAATCGATGAAGGGGACTGTAAACTTGAAGGACAGAGAATTGAAATATGTTGAACAAGTCAAATCCACGCCTTAGCTTTATCGCCGAACGCCTCCGCTACATGAACTCATAAAAGTCTATAAAGACAATTTGGAAATAAGTCTGAAGGTGTGAAGTCAATCCAATTTTGCATGGCATGCATCCACATGCCTTCAAATGTGTTGATGTGGGCGAAGGTTGGAGGATCCATAAAATGAAGACAATGATTAGCGGTGAAATGAGAGAACTGAGGAGACTTGGACAACGAAGAATAAGCCCCCTACCATCAATCGGAAATAATATTGGAACCCGTAGGAACAAAGCGATAAAGCATGGGCATTACGTACGCCGATCAACAGAAATTAAAAAGCAAGCACAAATATCGCGACCAATGACTCCAATCACCAAATGTCTGTCACTCTGTAGACTAAAGCTGTATTTGGACTTCCGGAACTTGAATTCATTGTAGATGTTTTTTTTTGTTTACATCCGTGTATTCATAAATTTCCATAATACAGCCGGGTTAAAAATCTATTGGGAGACATATCGCAAAGATAAAGGAAACAAGTTTGTGGACAAAAATTAAACCAATCAATAACAGAGTTTGAACTAAGGTACAGGTGTGATTTTCGGTCTGTAGAAGAAGTAATGCAAATAAAAAAATACAAAGATCTTTTGGCCGTCATATCGATTATTCTTTGCATTTGAATGAACTCTGAATTCTGTTATGTAACTATGTGCCGTCTTTGGCAACGGCTATATTGAAAAGGGGTCAATATGGCCATTGCCGTCGGGGTCAGTTTGTACATGACAACAAAATTGATGAATAAAACGTGAGAGCAGACATATTGTACCCTGAATAAGACGGAATTATTGCGGCGATCTCATGAACTAACTAACCCTAACCCTAAAAAGTCTGTGATGGTCTTCATTAGCTTGATTTTGTATTGGGTGAAGCACAGTGGGAGCAAGAAATTGTGGTTAGCTGACCAAATTGTCGGAACTCCTCTCGCTCCGTTCCGACAATGTCGTCAGCTAACCCCAATTCTTGGCCCCCACTGTACTTCACCCAATACAAAAACTAAGCAGTCGGAGATTGTGACATTGATTTGAAGAAAGTGCAAATTTATATTATTTTAACCTTATTAATTAGTCGGTGTCGCAATTACGGGGCGTCTGTGTTTTGTGTACGGTGATTTTGACGTCATCAGTTTGTGGCTATACCACTTGTAAAATGCTGCCCAAAATTATAGTAACAAAGTGCATGATTTTTTTCGCAATTTGGTGTATTATTTGCGCCGATTACTGTCAAATGTTTACAGGTTTACTTTCATTCATAAATCCGATTAAGCCTAAATTTTGATACACCGAATGGTATCTCCACCAATCAGACATACGGATTCGGTCAAGTGCGCGTGTCAATCATTGTCTCGCGCTGGACCGATGCCAAGGCAAGTCTGCCATCGGCGGACATAGCTTTCACCGCGCTAGCGACGGATAACCATAGTATTTTGAGTTGTTTGATAGTGAGCATGCGTGCGTGAGTGCTTCACGAACTCTACAACGTGTTGAACGGTCTCAGTCAGAAAAATGTAACAACTTAGCCGGCTATTGAACCACTCTTTTTTGGGAGTGGAGATTTAGCCGAGTGGTTCTCTCTGTGGCCTCTCAGCTAGGCGACTGATGCCGTATGTTGTGGGTTCGAATCCGATTGAAAACTATCCGTATTTACAGTTATATTTATGAAGCTAATGCAATGGCACGATCGAAACAGTAGTTATCATCATTAGAGATGCCGTGGCTTTTAAAATATCACAAGTTTACTACCTTGGCTTCCCCGAGAGATTCAGATCAATGACACACAGAGTGTGGTGGGCACTGCAGTCACCGGTATCCACCGATGCGCGATGGCCATCTCGGTCGTCAATGTCTTCGTCTTACGGACTTTGATGTTTGCTGTGACACATATATCGCCCGTAGGTACATCCCAATTTTGTTAATTGACGGGAACTCTGTTCTGTTGTGAGTATTGTCCGAGTCAACTTTCGAAATACATCGGATTCTACAGCGCTGTACTGCAGAGTTAAGGCTAAAGGTCGACAACTTATGTCTTCACTACAGCCTTACACTGCAGGTTCAATTCTGATCGTCGAATGACTTTATGCTTGTGCCTTCTATGTCACTTTCCCGAAGATTATAGGATACTTATTTATTAAGTTGAAGTTTCGTTGAGGTGTATCTTTCGGGTTTATCTCCAACTGGGATTGCCAGGTACGACGACGTCTATATTGAGCCTTACGACAGGAGCCGTGACGTCCCTGAGCCATTAAAACGATCGACGGTATCCTCATTCGATTCTTGAAAATAGCTAAAGCTTTAGCGACTTGAAAGTTCATTAGGCATGCCTTGTATGTTCCCATGTCTGGATTTATCGGGTCACCTTTCATTCCAACTTTTCCCCACACAGAAACTGGGCAGTTTGGATTATTCATACCTATCTTAATCCTACTGTTCGTAATGTTTATGTCATAAACACATCTATCGCACACTTTAAACACCTTTCCCGGGTTCTTGAACCCGGTTGGTCAAAATTGGCTGTTCTGGCCTTTTTGATCACCCCTCTTAAAATGCTTGGATAGTTGACATGGAAAACAATTAACATTAAAAGTTTCATTAGCAATTAAGCCAAACACCAGAGACATCATGAGACACGAACAATCGCAACAACACCAATTCAAAGAAAAGTCAAATTGGACTCCATGAACAGCAAAATACAAAAACCTGAAAGCTATCTGAAGCTGCTAAACTCGCACTTCTAGAGATACCCTTTCAAACAAGGAAACAAAACATGTCGCGTGCCCAAAGAATCGCGATAAACCAGCTTGCAAACAGTAGATCAATTACCATAAAAACCCTTCGACAAGGGTCGGGTTTTGTCTTTGTCAACACAAAAGATTACGTACACGAATGCGAAAGGCAATTACGCAACACTAAGTATTATACACAACTAGCCAGTGACGACACAGAACAAACAGTAAACAAAGTACACGAACTATTAAACAAAATGTACGAGAACAAACACATCGATCATGATACTTGTAAGTATCTTGATCCAGAAAACATAAAATCCGTACCCCGCAGTGGTACTTATTGCCTAAAAATACACAAACCTCGGCAAAATTCTAAAAGACACACTATTCAAAACAAAATTTACTCAAGTAAAGAAACATAGAACAAACAAACTGAACCACCAAACGGACTCACAACGAGACCCAAACATAAATATACTTGCCTCGCTACTCGAAGAGCAAGACCACTAAAATGCATTAAAATAATATTTCACAAACACAAACTAAGGAAAGAATCTACACTGCGACTGATGAGAAACCACACTCGGGTTTCGAAACGCAAGCGTCAAAGGGCCACTCTATCAACTCTGTAACCCAATGGTTCCGGCTGCGTCTCGCCATAAGCTTTCCCCACACAAACAAAACATTACTGTACACACTGATCCAAACTTCCCTACAAATATCCGAGGCGAAACAAACATTTTTGTTAACACAAACAATCGGATAAGAATGTAGGAACACATTTTTGAAATGATTCAAACACAAACTCGACACAAAAACATTTTGGATAGTTAGGTGGGAGCCTCTTTCACACTTTTTACATTCATTGCTCTTGTGTGGGGGATTGTCAACCTGATGTAATCGCAAATCCTCAGATTTCCATCTGATATAAGTATGTACGTACACAAGAAAAGTAAACTCATGAATTTTAATAGACGGGGTGGCTGAGACCAATATCAATCAAGATTGGTCACAGCCACCCCGTCTAAGTCTGTGTGGGGAAAAGTTGTCATGTTTTGTCAAAATGCCATGAGAGCACGGCATTGATCACTACAAATCAGTCTGTTTCGTGACGTGCACGTCGAACGGTACCATAGCACGAAAAGAGTTCTGGTTGATTACGTACAACACGGGTAATATGGATTTATTATCTGTGCTGGTGTACGTCACACAGGTAGAGGTACGGGCCAGTTCATGTGATAAATATATCTATCTACGGGCCAGTTCATGTGATATATAGATATATATATATATATATATATATATATATATATATATATATATATATATATATAATATATATATATATATATATATTAAACATACATAGACCCTACAGTATGACGTCACACTATAGGTATATGACTATGATGAATCCATATTCCACATGTGGTTGATACGGGACCCGGAATACTTTTATAACGTAAACAAAAAATAGTGTCAATGACACTGTCCTCCAAATTTACAGAGATACTAAGTACTAGAAGAAAATTCTATTGCAAGTCCCAATTAATCATACACCCCTGCAATATGAAATGCTCCATCTCATAATGACTTTTACACAACTGACAGAAAACAACCCTAGGATCAAGACTATCATGTTTTACAGCAATCCAACAAATACTTTGGGAGAAAATGATTTTTTGACAAAAGATGGGAAAAATAACCCCAAAAATACAAATATGAAAATTTCACCACATTTTGAAAAAATCTGAAAAAGGCCCACCCTAGGATCATACATACAAGTTTTCGAGGCAATGGGATGAGCGCTTCAGAAAAGAAGAATCCTTGACAAAAAACAGGAAAATCGCCCGAAAAATACAACTTTCAAAATTTCACCATAATTTTTGAAGAAATGTAACTTAAGTCACTATAAAGAGCCTGCATACCAAGTTCCAACCAAATCTGACCAGTGGTTACAGGGTTTTAGCAATTTTCAGGATTTTTCCTTTTTTCCCTTTCATTTGCATATTTTGGACTTTGACATGTTTATTTCAGGAAATTCACATCTCCACCCCTGGGTGCACCTGTCCACCAAATACTAAGATGATAGCTGCTGCGATTTAGGAGTTTTTAATGTGGATGGACAAACATCTGCACATGCTAACTAACATACATACATACATACATGTATACATATTATTATTATTATTATTATTATTATTATTATTATTAAGCATTTTTATAGCGCCATATATCCACTAATGAAGTGCTCAAAGGCGCTTTGACATAAGTAAAAAACTCACAATTTTTTTTTTAAAACTCCGATAAAAAAAAAACACGTAGAGCAAAATAAAACGTGGACAAAACAATAAAAAAGCGTCAAACAATGGCTAGATCAAAATCCATAGACGTGTTTAAAAACATGAGTCTTAAGCAATCGTTTAAAATTATCCAGGGAAGTGCACTGTTTGATTGAAATCGGCAGGTCATTCCATAATTTCGGTGCAGCGTAGCTAAATGCACGGTTACTAAATGACTTGGTTGAAACTCTCGGTAACTTCAACATGCAACTATTCTCAGAGCGGAGACAACGAACCGGTCGGTATTTGGAAAGAAGATCACACTTGTAAGGTCGTGCACTATTGTGAATTATGCGAAATGTATGCAACAAAATCTTGAATTCAATGCGCTTGTTGACCGGCAACCAGTGGAGCTCGCGAAGGACAGGAGTGATATGATTGAACTTCCTGGTTTTGGTGATGAGGCGGGCAGCGGTATTCTGAACAAGTTGTAGCTTATTCATACTGTTTTGAGAGATTCCATAGAGGAGACTATTACAATGATCTAGTCTCGATGTAACAAAAGCGTGGACTAGGTGTTTAGTTATGTCCATTGTCAGATAATTGCGAATGTAACTGATGTTCCTGATATGAAAAAATGCAGATACATACATACATACATACATACATACATACATACATACATACATACATACATACAGACAGACAGACATGCATACATTTATTTTTACAGCTTTCAACCTCCAACAGCCGACCAACTTGTCAATATCAGCTTGTTCAACTTGATACTGCTGCTTATAACAATATAAACGAGATTAATTACATTCTAAAACAAGACAGGCTTATCAAGATTTATGTCATTAAAAACAGCATATCTGTCAGGTTATAAAGAATCTTTAGCTGGTTATCTTTATCAGTATTTTCATCCCATTAACCAAGCACATTTAAACTTTCAAATTAACTTTGCAAGTAAGTTCTGTTGAATAAGTTGAGCCTGTAGGTACTCAAAGAAAGCACACAGAAGAGACAAATGTTTGCAACTTAAAAAGTTCAAGGTAATCAAAAGCATTATAAGGAATCATGTAACACTTTCATTGCATTGTTTACATAGATTGCATAACTGCTATAAATAGCACATGAGGAATCTTACAGCCCAGCTTTACTATAAAAACCCTATCACTTTAGCACTCTTTTAATTGACCACTCTATTTTCTCCCTCAAAATGTAATTTTATTTTATCCTTACCAAGTCAACCATAAATGGAAATTGGAACTTTCTCTATCTCTATTTATTTGACCAACCTATCATAACAAACTATTATGAGCAATTTCTTTTAGATAACATACAGAACACAATATATGACGGTTCAGAATATGTCAAAGTTGGGATTCAGGAAAATTGCCTTTACATGTTTTATTCCTCCAAGATGGTAAGGATTTCACTATGAACTGTCAAAATAGTTGAAGTTTCTAATAATTCTACACCTAAATTGTTTTGGCTTTGTTGATTTCCTGATTAATTTAATTATTTAAAATCATATTAATTATTTTTTCTGGGTGAATTGATAGGGTATATACAGTACAAGAGTTACAGACAATGTATTAGTCAAATTCAGTTAAAACATCAATTACCATCTAACATTGCATCATTCATATAAATAGCACCTCAGCCTGGAACAGCACAATCATAATCTGCTCATTTACGCAGGCAGTACTTGACTTTGAATGAATGACCTACTACATTTCACCTGTGTACCAAATTAGAAAGTATGACAAAAAGTACCAGAAAATTTGCAAATTTTAGATTGAGTTCACAGAGTCATCTTCAGGTCACTCCTAGGAACCTGCACACCCAATTAGAAAGTAATGGCATACACAGTTTCAAAGAAGATTTTTTTAACCAAAAATGGCAAAAATTGCCCAAAAATGCAAATATGCAAATTTTGCCATTGTTTTGATGCATTCTATTTTGAGTTATCACAAGGCACCTACACGCCAAATTTTAAAGCGATCCGACCATTGGTTTAAGAGAAAAAGATTTTTTACTAAAATGGCAAAAAAAGGAAAGAAAAAAAGTTAATTAAAAATAGAAAGCATCAAATATTGACATCAAATCTATATGTTTAAATGAGTTGGGCCTAAGGTACCTAAAACCCAAATATGACAATGATCAGATGAGTAGTTCCCGAGTTATTGATTTTTGACCATTTTAGCCATTTTTTCTGCCTCATTTGCATATGTATGGGACTAAAAAGTTAATTTTAACAACGGCACATCTACAGCATATATGGCATCACTACACCAAAAATCAGCTTAATACGTGTAGCAGTTTCGGAGTTTTTGCGTTGGACGGACAGACATCAATCCATCCATCCATCCATCCATCCATCCATCCATCCATCCATCCATACATACATACCTACATACCTACATACATACATACATACATACATACATACCTACATACATACATGCAGACAGACATCTCACATACAGTCTTTTTCCAACCATATAACCTCCCAATTGCCATATATGTATGGCAAATGGAAGGTAAAAATCAGCTGTTCAGAACTTATTTACAAATCCCTGAAATGCAAACGTTGGAGGGTTATGAAGCATAAGGAAATATGGAGTATTAAAATACATGTGTAAAATACAAATTACCGTCGATACTAGATTTTTTTTTGAATTTGTGTTTCTTCTTCATTGATTTGCAATTGAAACATTTTATTTCTACACCACTGACATTTTAATACGCCATGTTACCGGCATTATGTGTTGTCTACCGCGTCAAAAGAGCCCTGTCGATGT
>LD345329.1:90032-102378 GCA_001465055.1 Ptychodera flava | reverse complement strand
ATATATATATATATATATATATATATATATATATATATATATATATATTGATATATCGTATACTTTCCAGCTACCGAGAGCTCAAATTGTAAAGAAAAGGTCGATTCTGCCAACAATGTTACCTGGCCTTCAACAAAGGCTAATTGCTCTGAAGTTGCAACGTGTGGTCGAGGATATTATGGTACGTCTTTGTTTTGTTGGTACTTTTACGTCTTTTATTCTATTAACCAATGGGAATGAAAAACCATGTGCTTACATCAGTATAGTAAAAGTCCTTTGAACACACGTCTTAATTGTGAAGTAATATTACAATAAAATGTTTCGGGATTATGTGAACATAGGATATTATAAAAACGACTGTGTTGGTTAACACCAATTGTTCCTTATTTATGTGTTCTCCCAAATCGCACTGAAGGCTTATAGTCTGATTGACGATGGTAAATACATGTATCATCCATATTCTACCATTTTGCCTGATTAACACATAGACATCGTTACCTAACAGCGCTAGTTCCATCGCCAAAAGCTCTATTCATAGAATAATTTCGGTGAACTGAATGAATGATTATACAAATACGTACATTAAAAAGTTACTATTATTGTGCCAATATTACCCATTCTTTTGTTTCGAAGGCAATATCGTTCGCTATTGCAGTATGTCTGGAGAGTGGTATGACCCAGACACCACATATTGCGTGAAGGGAACATACCAGGATATTGCAGACCAGGTAACTTTAAGCAATATTTTATTTGAGTATTAATTTGACAGAAGTATGGGTTACAAGAAGTAATCGGTAATCTTACAACACTGCTTTTCTTTCATAATAGAAGTGAACGTAGCAATATATGTAGCCTCAATGTCGACACTATTGGAGGAATCTATTGCAGCTATTTTCACCGACGATTCACTCTGTCAAAAGCCAGTGTATCAGGATTCAAGTGGCAAAGACGCTAATGATCGAATCCACTCATGGTCTTCACATATCATATTTTGAATGCCAGCTGTAGACACAACCAATGTTGCGTTTAATGTGAAAGGTTTAACCAATGTTATTGCTTTTTTGATTTTGTATCTTTTTAGAAAAAATGATTTTATTGTAGAAATTAATGACAGCTACGTAAGAACCACATATAAAATATTTCTTTCCTAAATGGCGCCAGATTCTTAAAGTCATGGCGTTAAAACTTCCCTGCTTAAACCTGTTTTTGCAAAAAAGTTACCTATGTACCATGTTTCTAAAGTGGTTGAAAAAGTTTCTATGCAAAGCTAGGCTTATTTTCGAAGAGGATTCAATTTGTTGTTACTTTTGTCAGCAAGGGAATTGATCCCCCACTGCTGATTGAGGCACAACCAAATCACCTAGCTAACTTCTGTAGTGTCAAATTTCATTAACATAAGAGTTTTACAGAATTTCCAAGTTCCCCATACGTGAACCAGGACTCTTCAATGTTGGTTGAAGGATCATCGATATCCTGTGAATTGAATGGACTTCTGATACTTTCGTCACCATACAACAGGCAATCAAAATACCACTCATAGAAAGCTATGCTGGTGTGATCAGAATGCTCTACTTCTCACACTTTCTAGATCTTCTTCCCACTGCATGTTTATATTTGCGGCACTTCACCCTTTTTGCGTAGACTCTATGCTAATTGCATGTGATTTCTGCAATTTCAGTGTTGTTCATCGAATTAAAATCGGAACTCGACATCAGTTTTCCACAATAGCAATGTACCTCATGGTGACACTGATACACTACAAAGACAAATATTCAGTACTTGGAAATGCAGCAGATAAAATTGTAGCTTATACCCTAGAATCATCAAAAAACTGTAGCGGACGCAGAGAACGAAAGAGTTATAGGATATCAAGAACGGCAGTTGCTAGCTTTAATACAGACTGTACCTGTAACATAACTTGTAATGTCATGTGGTGGATAGCTTAAATAGCTTACAGTGCAAAGGCACAAATTACCAATTTATAATGCACTTGTCAAAGTGGCACCCAGACACATCGGTTGAATAAATCAAGCATGATTTCTTTCCAATGTGAGAACCAGTTTTTCATTTCTGTTTCTGAAATGGTAGCGATCAGAAAATTGCTGAGAAAAAAATTGCGCTTTGACTTTTTACGAATTCATTTATAAATTTCCCTAGAGTTAGGATTTACAAGGAGAGGTGGTAATAATTAGCATGGAATTACAGCAGTATTTCTGGCATGATGACACTTTGGCAATTCAACGTTAAGGACAATATGCATTGACTTCCCTAGTGCCACTATATGGATTGCAAAGAATGCACAAACACCGAGATGTTTCTCATAGGAAGTTACGAACGTGATCGCGAATAAAACGTTTGGGAAACATTATGCTGTACAACATAGACCCTAAAGGGTCTATGTGTGCATGTACCAGGCTCTCTTTTGAGGAAGATGGCCTATGATTTAAAGGGAGGGGTTATATACTTAATTTCGTATCTATTATGGCTCCGCGATCAAATGTGACGTATTATAAATAGTCAATGTCGCTTTCCTTCTGCATTACAAGGAGCTTGGCACGCTAAATATACAATTTGTTCTGTATTTGAATGGATATTACATGATTGACCCTAAGGCTCTCCGAAACCAGCTGGCTCAAATTAGTTTGCCGGCGTTGTTTACACGTAAGTGTGCACACTTTGTGCTCGTGAGCCCCAGCCTTGAAAAGACGTCTTGTCATAGTGATTGAAACGTGTAGTTCGAATGGACCACGCCACAGACAACCACATAAAGAAATAATGAGTGTGAGTGTGACATTTCCAAATCTTTTTTATGCCTCCATAAACACATACCGTCTTCGCCATCTGTTTTCCACGGGACACTGTTTCGGTTCCGCCAAATCACAATTATTGTGAGGCTAATGCAGTGCTACAAAGAGGGAAGGGAATAAATCTGTTTTCTCCAGTTCATTTCTTCTCATGCGGGTATATTTAGCAAAACTTCCGTCCATTTACAAAAGTTAGGTGCAGCGCAACAACAAACCGAATGCAATACTATGCATTGCTACTTGTGCGTCAGGCTTACCAACGGGTACTGCATAACAGTAATAAGTATTTCAAACATTACCATCCCCGAAAAATGCCTGCCTATATCAGATGCACTCTTACATGTAAGAACAATACAAGGCTTTAGTAATCTAAAATATCTAATTCGGTGGAAATCAAATCTGTAACAATTTGCAAGTGACTCAGATCCCCATGGCTTGCCCTCTTCAAAAAATTAATGATTATTTAAGATACATTATTCTAATGTGACCATGATAAAACGCGCCTTTCGCCGATGAACAATGTACACAAGGATTGTTCAATCTAACGCTAGTAAGTATGCATGCATTCGAGGTCTTGAGACGCTTGATGTACTATATAAGTATCTGTTTTGCAATAATTCCATTCTTTACAGCACAAACAATGCAATTTTCATTATTTGCAACTTCTCCCTATGAACTAGAATAACTACAAGCAATTTTTTATCATAAAAGGTACTAAATATTATCGATATTGTAGTTACCATTGCATTATTACATTATTACCGTCGTTTGTTTTTTATTGAAGTTGATATTTTGTCTTGTAGATCACCGAATGAAAGGTACTGACTTACCCTATCTGTTGTATAAAAGAGATTTTACTCGTATGATAACAACAAACATTTACTTACTTATTTTCCTAAGGTGAGGGGGATTAACACAAGCAAAGAAGCAGAGAAGATCGTTGACGAAATTGAAAAAGTTATATCGCTTGATAAAGAGACCATAAACGGGGGAGATCTTTTGAAAGTAATCGAAATTCTTGACATGATTCTACAGAAAGAACCGTTTATGTTGGCAGGTGACGTAGGAAGCAAAATGAATTTTTCTTTTGTGAGTATTGCCAACTCAAATTTACTTTGATGCCTCACTTAAGTATCAGATTTATCTAACACGAAATGTATAAATTTTATTGATAACGATTTCGATTACGAACAAAATTTTGACAAAATATTATCCAGCATTTCACATGATAATAAGGGATATTGCGCACGTTTAAATACGCCTTCAATGAGTTGTAATTAAATAAAATTTGTGACTCATGTAGCAAATACTTCAATTATGATATACTTAAGAAAACGTTGTGGGGCTCTGAAGTATATTAATATTATTTTAGGTCTTAAAACGTAGTAACGCTCGCTAGAGTATGTGTACAATTTTGTCGTGTATGTTGAAATATATATTAATGTCGATTCTCATTCCCCTCCTAGGTATTTGTGAAAATTGTCAGCAATATGCTTGACAAACGTAACGAGCAAAGGTGGCAAGATATCCACAGGGTTTGTATTCCATATTATCATTCGTCTTATTCGCAAAGTACAGATTTTCGGATGAAAATAAAAATATATAATTCTTCATTAATGATAGACTGGCAACATCCAGATCGTATGATTTTAATTTTGATTTGTCGTTTTATCACCGGAGTTGCTTTTTTCCAATGGAATTTGTATTAATGAACGGAAATTTCGATAATCTTGAATTCAAAATAACACCAATAATAAAGTACATTTTTAATGAGCCTAATCTCTGAAACATAGCTTGAGGCGCAATAATGACAAAGTACACTGTCCTAGAGGAAATGTCAAATCACGTGGACTGAGAGACTGAGCGAACAAAAAAGGTTAAACTACAGTTTTAACAAAAAAGTTTTGAGGGAGCAGCGGAAGTAAAGGGCACAGATAGGATGGCGATAATCAGAAGAAAGTTTGTTCCATAATGCACGGCCGATGTAAGAGAAAGATCTCTCGCCAATGTTAACAATAAACAATTTTCAGTTTTATTTACATTTCATGAAGTTGTAGCGTTCAATATCGTAGCGTTCAGATTTTGGTTTCAATTAAGTTTTTAAATCATCTAATTGTAGGAACTGTAAGAAAATTACCCCAGATGTAACGTGTCTACACAATGATCGGGAATAGTCGTCATGCATAAGACGATTTTTATTCCTTAACTCGATATGTTCTCAACAACGGCAAATATGCCAATATGGATTAGTAGAAGAGGATTTAATTCATTTTTGCATTTTGTTCATAGAACAAAGGCGTAGACAAAGGTACAGCTGCAGTATTTGAGGATCTGGAAAAATTCGACCTCGCTGCAAGCTACTTCATCCGGAATTACAATCTTTCGATCAATCTTGCTCATGAAAATATAGGTGAGTATTGACATAACATGTCTTAACGGTGTTTTAAATACCTTTTTTAATATCCAATTTTAATAAATGGTAACTCAATGATTTAAGCGTTTCTTAAAATCCATAAGTATACCAAATAATGACATTGATAATGAAAATATGTGACGGACACGATTGCTCGAAGGGCATATATGAAAAATCATAAAACTTTACTAGGATTAGAGAGAAACAGTGCCTATTGCTTATTTTTAAATGTAACATATAAAAACGAAATTGTTACTCTCTCAATTGGTCTTCTTGACTTACCTTCACATCTACGTCAGCCATTTTATTATATTTAGACTTTTTGCAGTTTGTTTCTCTATAGTTTATCAATTTATACAAATGAGGTTGCAGTCAATATTTGTTTGTTTGTTTTTATCCGATGAAAAGATTTGATCAAATGCAAAGTGATTATACATGGCAAATTATGAATTCTTGTGATTGTGTTTTTCTCTCATGCGAAAGTGTATTTCTTACCTGCTGACAGCATGCAAATTGATTACTGCCCACAAAAATACAGCGTATGGGGACCACGTCCGTGATAATTTTATCATACAAGACAGTGACATTTCGCCAGGCCAATGAGAAAAAATTCTGGTCGCTGATACTCTAAATTCCACGATAAAAGTGTTTATGGTCAGTCTTGTGCAGTATCGTAGGCATGTGCATGAGTCGACGTCGAGCAATTGTGTTGCGTTTGCCATGAGTGCATGGTTCCTGTCTCGCAATGACAATATTGCTTTGTCATTACGATATTGGTGTTTCCTACCCTGAACGAATAAAGCTATTAGGAAAAAAGCATGATTTTTCCACTTTATTAATCGTTCTTTGTATCTGTTTTGTAGAATATCTTTATCTTACAAAACAACGTACAGTACCTAGATGTAACTGGGAAATTCATTCCTCTAATATTAGCAATATTCTCAACGGCGCACGTAAATGTTGAGAAAGCCGCTTTAACAAGTTTCTGGATCAAGTAATAAAGTGTTCCTGGGAACCTGTAGCAATTTCCTTTAAGTTACATGCAATCAACTGAAAGCAACTAGTTAGCTTGAATTCAGTTTTAAATTTCTATAACAGAATATCAGGCATACTGGTTATCACGTGGGAAGAAAGATATGGAAACCTTGAGAGTTGAAC
Organism: Ptychodera flava; assembly: GCA_001465055.1. Taxonomy (NCBI): domain Eukaryota; kingdom Metazoa; phylum Hemichordata; class Enteropneusta; family Ptychoderidae; genus Ptychodera; species Ptychodera flava. The sequence continues at coordinate 96,003 of LD345329.1, read as the reverse complement.
ATGAACACAGCTCAAGATTAGCTAGAAGTGTGAACCAGACATCTGTAAGCGATGCTATTCTACCGTCATTTGATCTGTCAAACGATACAGGTAGGCAATTTATTTCCAGCTGAATCTGTTCTCCGTTCGTATGTTTATGTACCGATACATATATAGGTCCTTTTGTAAACACATTTTTTCGTTGAAATATCCATCGCCATAGATGAAATAAAAATTGTGCAAGCTGTGGCTTGTAAGGCTTTCATGGTAATACCGTGTAAAATTCTAAGTTTTTACGCGAGATTAAAGTATAATTAACAGTATCATTCATAAAATTCAGTGTTTGTTCTCGCTACTGTTTCCTTAACACAAATGATATAAGCAAGAAATATCTTCTGGAACGGTAGTATAGGAAGATGCAGCTTTACTTTTGTGAATTTATGCTTTCGCTTCATAAACGTCAGTGCTTCATAAGTCTCATCGATTTTCCTAATTAGTTTGGTATCTCAGGGATAAAGGAATATGCCGAAACACAGGGGCTCATGAATGGCCCATTAAAATATGAAGAAGCATAAATAATACTGTTATTAAACCATATTTTGTGTACGAGCGGCCTTTTTTCTTGTTGTCTCCTCTCGCTCCTAAATTTCCTTCCATGTGAGCCATGTGAGCCATGATGGTTCAGTAGTAATTATGTATGCTTTATGCTGTGCGCCCTCCTGAACTTTTAGTACAGGAGTTCTGTGTAGATCCCCTCCCCAATACTGTTACCATGCTAAGCTGTGGCTTGTAAGGCTTTCATGGTAATAGCGTGTAAAATGGTTGCCAAGCGAGGGCGTGCTTTATAGTGCATACATAATTAACACTGAATCGTCATGACTCAATGCACAAAGCGAGGAAACGTAGGACATAGATAGGATGAGAGAACAAGGTAAAAAAGGCTCGTACACAGAATAAAGTTTAATAGTAGTATTCTCTATTTTTTCTTATATTTTAATGGGCCATTCATGAGGCCCCTGTGGTTACAACGAGTATAATGGGTATTTGCTATTGTTGTCGCTCAATGTATGACCAACCATCCAAAACTAATGAAAGCAATTTTTTGCCTCTTCACATTAGAAACAAGTGTTGCCATTGTGTATGTCTATCACAACTTTGGAGAACTGTTGCCTGTCGGCAATGCACAAGTGTAAGTATTCGTTTTATTCAATATTTAATACTTCTAGCTTGCCTATGGAATACATTTCAATTTAACTACCGGACATAGAAGGGTGTGCCGATGGTGGTAATGGTCGTATTTATGTAGTTATACTGTTTTTGGATCAAGCAGTTTACTTTTTCCCGGGGAGGGGATGGTTACATAAAATTTTGTCGTAAATAACATACGGGCAGATTAACCACAAGAATAGCAAGTTGACGTCCACAGTATATTCGTTGTTTGAATTCATGGATGCCTAGTATCAAGAGTTTTCTGTGTATCCCCTTTTAATGATAATATTCGCGAAAAGCTGTCAGGTACCAATTACAAGGCGATTGCCTTAATGAAACATATCCTTGTGTTTTGTCATGAAGAGTGAATACAAATAAATATCACGAGTAGAATAAGTTCACCTCTCAAAGATTATCTCTCCATACGCAGACATACCTTCATTACAATAATCCCTCAATCTTTGAAAGTGGTACTTCTCCCTTAAGTTTGAAGTACATATGTTTTATTCGTCGTCCTTGAAAACGCACACGTTCTAAGATGGGAAGTCTTTTTATGAAGTGTAACATTTAGGTTTTACGATTCTCGCATGGCTTGAGTGACAAAACAATGGCGCTATAGAGCAATTCTTTGGAAAGGTGTCTATCTGGCGTCCTTCTCAAATAATGTAGCGAGCTATTCCGGGAGATCGAAGCACAGCTGACACATGATTACTGTTTTAATTGGTTAACATAGGCTACTGTAGTCTTTCATAGAAACTATTGCTCAAATACATGTGGTTTTCCGTATGATATAAATAGTGGTTAACCGTACAAAGGTCTTGGTGTCACTCCCGTTTGGATACGTTTAATTGCTATCTTCAAAATAGATCAGGAATTGGCTGCCAATAGTTGCCTTTGAATGCTAGTAGCAGTTAAACAAAAATGTCATATACAAACCACATGAGAGAATGATTCCTCTCTGCGTGTAGATGAATAAGGCTGATGTTTTTGCTTTGTTAAAGGGACGAATCAAGACAATGGGTAAAGTCTATCACAGCGTTGAAACGCGTGCGGAAAGTGAACTCGCCCGTTGTATCAGTTACGCTATATACAGACTCTGGTGCCATTCAGGAAACGGAATCACTGAAATTTACAACAAAGATGTACCACAAAGAGGTAAAAGAGACAAAGCTATTCGTTTATAACCGAGTCTTAGTGATAAAGGTATTTGAGGTCTTGAATATTTTGTGTTTTCTTGTTAATAAATTGGCAGGATATTGTTTCAATTACTTTACATAGATTGATATGATTACAAAATAATGTTATTTCAAAATTTCAACAATATTTACTCGGTCATTGCTTTCTGTAATTATTGAACGTCTAGATTCATTCTAACTCTGTTCCCAATTCTTTTTCATCCGAACCTATTTCTTCCTTTTTCTCTGTCTGTCTGTCTGTCTGTCTGTCTGTCTGTCTGTCTGTCTGTCTGTCTCTCTGTCTGTCTCTGTCTCTCTCTGTCTCTCTCTCTGTCTCTCTCTCTCTCTCTCTCTCTCTCTACATATGGCAGGTTGGTTATGATGCTGAGTGTGTTCACATGGCCTATGGAAATCCAAAAAGGTAGGGCAACCCTAAAGGGCTGCTTCATGAGTTTATTCATCCTTACTTTAACATTCGTGTTTCGTTTCGTTCAATTGAAACTTCATGGCTTATTTTGAAATTACTATGATACTCATTGTGAAAATTAGCATTTTGTATTTTAGGAACAAAGATTTAGAAAACACACGAGTACTTAGAGACTCAGACAAAATAATAATTGTCATTTTTTCACAAAACAGTATCTTATAAAGTCACAATCACGGAGTACTGTCAGAGCTTGCTTATATTGCCATGTTTTATATTTGTTGCAGTTACCTTGCGCTAAAAGGTAACGACAAAAAGTAATCACTTATTTCGTTTTGTAACATATACCTGTGTAGTGTTCGCATATTATGCAGCAAGGGAACCCGGAATCTCGTTCAATTAAATTTAGTTGTGATTGCTATGTCACATCTATTCACGGAACGTAAATGTACTGTTCCATCCTAAAATGCAACTTTGATTCTTTGTCAGCATATGGGATTCACAACCTTGTAGCAAGGTGTCGTCAAAATCGAGTACGAGCTTCACAACATGTAAATGCAACGTAATTGGGAATTACGCCATATTGATGACTATAGGCGAGAAGCCTGTGGTAAGTTTCATATTGCATGTTAATGTAGAAGTTGACTTTCGTAGTGTGCTTTACAATAGCATTCTAGGCATGCAATGTTTGAGAACTTCCCTGTTAAGTGATGGGATAAATGTTAAAGAAGAACGAGAACAATGCGTTGTATAAGTTTATACTTAACTTGCGGATTAGATGTAACTAAGGTATGATGACTTGTGGAATTACAAAATACATCTGTCCATGGGACTTTTAAGTAGTCAATTACTATCACATAGTTTAACACCGTTTTCCTCTTCGATAATTTTCAGCCGTTTCCTATTGCTGCCCGACGGACGATAACAATGATCGTTAACGTGTTGTCAGTCCTGCTGCTTTTGTTATCATTTATGTTTGTGATCTTCTCCAGGTAAATATCAAATTTTTACATCTAAAATTTAAAAAATGGAGTTTATTTTTTGTATACGCACATTTTATGTATTGGCCTTCATAATGTAGAAAGATTGTATCTTATGTCCTTAACTCTCTCATGGCACATATGTGTGTTTGCAGCAAGAAAGATAAGAAATTACATTTGTTACTTAAGTTTCATGCATCTGTCTAATATCTGAGGATTGCTTATATATAATATTTATAACCGACGACCATTTTTTATAGGATAACAACGGATAGATATAACTTGCTGAAAGATTCCACACTGTCATATATTCTTATGCCAATACTGACCATTGCAAGCCTGTGTATCGACGAAAAGTCGGTGAGTCATTGATGTCATTTTAATTTCTGTTTCTTTGTGTTTGTTATGCCTATGTCGCCAGCTATCAGACTTCATCTGTACTCCATTTTCCATTTAATTTTTTAGGTTTTTTGTATGCACTAGACGATAGTTATATATTTCTGTTGAACCAACACTTCCAAATTTTGGCTTATGTGGTATTTTCCCCTTCCAACTTATTTTCAGCGAGCATGCCAAACGGTTGCATTAGCTGTGCAAGTGGCACAAGTCGTCAATGTCGCATGGACTTTGAATTTATCCATCGAGGCTTTTCTGAGACTCTCTTTCTACATCCACACAAGTAATAATGCAAGGTATGTGTACATCTTTAGCTTCTGTTGAGGTGAAAGGTTATTGGTCACGTATCAACAAGTTTTTACTAAGTTATTTATGAAGTACAGCGACGGTGAAAAATAACAAGAAGCTTTTCGTCTTTGTATGATTCTGATATTCTATGATATTCCGTTTTAAATTTAATACCATTATGATGTTGAAAGAATGTTTGTATTCTGTACACAAAATAATGAATCCGATCAAGTGTAATGAAAAAGACAGGTGTAAATTAACTGACATATAATGCATAAATATGACTTCTATGTATATTCTCAATAGGCCTTTCTATGTATGCACTGGATGGATCCTGCCAGGGATATTGGTGTGTTGGTTTGCTATGAACCCAAGCGGAGCGATTGATGATGCAAAAAGGTAATCGCACTTTTGTGTGATAATAATAAGAAATTAGATCTAGTAATATACCTTGCAAATAAAACAAAAACATCACAAATGGTGTTGGCAACTCACAAAAAAGTGAAAACTTGAACCCTCTAAGCTGAAGTTTCCAAAAGAAGCGTTTTTCTGACAAAAAGATCCGTAGGTTTTCATGACTATCGCATGATTAGGTTTAAAAATATAATAATGAAAAGAATACAGAAGACTGTCTCAGAAGAAAGTTTATGAAAACAATAAATCATGTTACTTGTTAATTTTTTATCCATTCCCAGATAGGAATTTGCGGTTTTTCACACATAACATTACACTACACATTGTTTACACGAACGTTAACAGATGATTTATGTGTGTAACTATAGCATATTAATCTTTATTCACAGCTGCTGGAGCCAAGTCGAAAATTCGGTGATCTACGCTGTAACAACCATTAATGTGACCATGGTTCTGGTGTGTTATGCATCTTTACACTGAATAATTCATTCATTCATTCATCCGTTCATTTATTTATTCGTTCGTTTGTTTGTTTGTGTTATATTCTATCAATCCATCCATCAAGCCATACATCAAGCCAACCATTTATATACCTTTTATTCATCCATCCATTCGGTTAGCCATTCAGTCATTCAAAGTTTGTAATAATATTTAACTTACAAGTGATGTAAGGTAATGTGTAACAAACGCATTAAGTCTTTTGAAGGCTTCTAAAAATAATTTAGGTTGAAATATGTGTCTTGATTGCATTACCGTAGCAGAATGATAAATGAAAAATATCCGTTTAGAAGCCCCGTCGTAAAATAATTGTATATGTTTAATCTTTGGTTAATTGTTTTTCTTATTAAAGTTTTACTTCTCTTGATATGTGCTATAATACTACTTTCTTTCATTTGTCGACACTAGACAAGTATTTTCTGCCTCGGATATACTCACATTCAATACAACAAGGAGAAGAAGAAGTATGAACCTGATGAATGGCAGAAATTCTGGTAAGTCAACACTGAAATAGACAAAGTTTTTCAGTTTACATTAGCTATAGAATTCAAATGTAAAAATAAGACAAATATATACCTTGCGTCATTTATTCAATGAAATGCATTGCG
>LD345329.1:57596-89676 GCA_001465055.1 Ptychodera flava | reverse complement strand
ACTTAATAGGGATTAATTAATATTCGAACGTCGATTAGACTTTATATCGGCCATTGGCCGTAAATCGTAAAATTTGCTAAATTTCACACCCAATAATTAAGTTCCCGCTCCTCCAAACAATTTTTCATAAGGTATTTATATCTTTTTTGGAAGAACTCAGTACAATAAACAAGAAAAACAAGATTAAAAGTATGTGTCTTGAGATTTAGTGGGTGCATGAGCTTGTTTTCTTATTACGCGGTATGCCACATATCCGTGTGTAACATAAGGGGTAGGGGTAATGTTTCCCTTTCTGTTTCGAATCATGAATGATTAAACCATAAAAATGTTACATTTTTTGAAAGTGCTGCATCAGACCTTTCTAAAAATATATAGATTTATGGGGAAAAGTTGCATATTGAAAAGTTACAAAGCTTCAACCTTTCGGTTGTGTCGATTTCAAGTGATTTATAAGAACGAAATTACAACGTATGGGGTAGGGGTAATGTTTCCCTTTCTGCCTCGAACCATGAATTACGAAACCATATAAATGTTATACTGTTTGAAAGCTCTGAAATGGGCCTTTCCAAACATGCATAGTTTTATTGGGAAAAGTCCATATTTTAAACTTATAAAGCTTATGCCTTTCAGCTTGTGTCAATTTTAAGTGATTTTTTAAGAACGAAATTACAACATATGGGGTAGGGGTAATGTTTCCCGTTCTGCCTCGAACCACGAATTATGAAACCATATAAATGTTATACCGTTTGAAAGCTCTGAAATTGGCCTTTCCAAACATGTAAAGTTTTATTGGGAAAAGTCCATATTTTAAAGTTACAAAGCTTAAACCTTTCAGTTTGTGTCAATTTTAAGTCATTTTTCAGAACGAAATTACAACATATGGGGTAAAGGTACTGTTTCCCTTTCTGCCTCGAATTATAAATTATGAAACCATATAAATGTTATACTGTTTGAAAGCTCTTAAATGAGCCTTTCCAAACATGTATAGTCTTATTGGGAAAAGTCCATATTTTAAAGTTACAAAGCTTAAAACTTTCAGTTTGTGTCAATTGTAAGTGATTTTTAAACAAAATTATAATATAAGGGGTAGGGGTAATGTTTCCCGTTCTGCCTTGAACCATGAATTATGAAACCATATAAATGTTATACTGTTTGAAAGCTCTGAAATTGGCCTTTCCAAACATGTATAGTTTCATTGGGAAAAATTGCATATTTGAAAGTTACAAAGCTTAAGCCGTTCAGTTTGTGTCAATTTTAAGTGATTTTTTGAATAATATGCACAAAATAGTTAGTCCGTTGGCCAGGTATCGAAACCATCCCCTCTAAGGCATTTTACCCACTATGATTTTCTGTTAGCTAGTATTCTCAGCTGTCATAATCTGCTTATTTTCCATTTAACTGATGGTGTGTGAGAGTGTAACGACTTGTTTGTGAAGGGCTGTCACAAAAACTGGGAACGTAGTTAGTGTTCGGTACATGTGCTGTACCACGACTCTCCACGACCGTGGCTGTACAGTCGGTCCCGCTGGCTGAAGTTGTTCACACTAGTTACGCACACATGGCAGACATAACCATCCGAGTTGAGAATATAGTGCGTGCCGTGTTGCGCTTAATTGACACATTAAAGGTTGCTAGTTTGGTGTAATTGTTTGACATTTAGCAAGTACTATACTTTAAAAAAATTACTAAGAAGATAAAAATAGATGAAACTTTGAAATTATGGTCTGCTACCTCCGCTACCCTTCGCTACCCAAAATCTCATTTGCATAAATGAATCGTGCCCCATATCCTGCGATAATTGATTACCGTAGCAGAATGATAAATGAAAAATATCCGTTTTGAAGCCCCGTCGTAAAATAATTGTATATGTTTAATCTTTGGTTAATTGTTTTTCTTATTAAAGTTTTACTTCTCTTGATATGTGCTATAATACTACTTTCTTTCATTTGTCGATACTAGACAAGTATTTTCTGCCTGGGATATACTCACATTCAATACAACAAGGAGAAGAAGAAGTATGAACCTGATGAATGGCAGAAATACTGGTAAGTCAACACTGAAATAGACAAAGTTTTTCAGTTTACATTGGCTATAGAATTCAAATGTAAAAATAAGACAAAAATATACCTTGCGTCATTTATTCAATGAAATGTATTGCGAAAAGGCTTGAGACCATTGGAAATTGTATAGAGGAAAGAGCGAAAAAGAGATAGTTGTTGTCTTTTACTTAACAAGTCATGTATTAGACTCAAATTTCAGTACTCATGTAACACTTTACCGAAACACTTTACGTTTCAACTGTAGGGAGGAACTGAGATCTGTCATGCAGTTTTTGTTGGCAGACGCTACGTATTGGATTGCCGGGTCATACGCCACTATTACTGATGATCTCGTTGCTGGCTATGTATTCGCGTTGGCGTCGTTTGTGTTTGTGAGTATGAAACTGTTTTTCTTGTTGTTTTTCAAATCTATTTCACGCGTTTTCCCAATGCTTGTAACTCGCTCTTCAACATCGATATTTGGCTTCAAGAAAATTCACCTGCTTTATTTCAAAGAAAAGATTGCACCAACATTTTCATCAAAATGAGACATGATATTTTGAAACATTTATTAAATACTACCGATTAAATATCAAAGTAATTCAAATCATTAACTGTTTACGTTATGACAATCCGATTTCATCTTCTGAGTTTTCGACAAATCTCTTCGATTTGCATTGAAATAACGACACCCATAAAATATCTTGCTGCTTCTAAATTATGAATCTGCACTTTCATCATTCCACTGAGTTTTAACTTATTCTAGGTTCACTCAAAACTAAGTAAGATAGCGTTTATCATCGAGAAAGACGATGTATGATAGCCTTACAGCAACCCTGAGATGAAGTGCAAAATTCAAACAAAAAAAAAGTCAAACATATCTACCGGATGTACAAGCAGGGTATAAAATTCGTCAAACCTATCACGTACACGATTGGAACTATTTTGAGATAATTGGATGGTGAAATTATGTCGATTTAATCTGCAAATGTAATCTCTTCTGCTTTTCTTTTTTTTAAGTTAGTAAAACAATTGATTTATGAGTTATTTGTAAAATTGCAACAAACAGCTTTAGGTCACCTAACACTTTTGAGAAATTTGAAAAATATATATATATATACACTTCTCTTCAACAGGCATCAGTAGTGTTTTTGTCAGCATGTGCAACAAATAAGGAAGTAAGTAATTTGTTGCTCACTCTGTTGCTATAGTCATCAAGCTATAGATTTGGATCCATGGTTTTGGCAGTTTTCGGACGTGTGTTTTATGCACCATCACAGCTACTGAACAATTCATTGACTAGCAACCCAATCCTTGTGCAAAATACTGGTGCAAACGATTTTCCGATTTATTCAAATCCAATTTGTAATGTGCCTGTACCTATTAATAGCCAGGTTACAAGGGACTGACAGAGTCCCCAAAGTCCGACATGTTTGCCACCATTCTGTTATGTTTCTCAATGTGACTACTCTGAAACAGCGTACAGTGTAAACTGTGGCGAAGTATATCAATACAGTCGTTTAGAGTGGTGAACTCTAAATTTTTATCATGTGACAAAAAGGAAGGCTGGACGCACATTTGGCCTTATGACTACCGCACAGTGTGCCACCTATATATTGCTCAAGGCTCCACGACCGAAAATTCAGCCTTTGCCATGTGATAGAAGTTTTAGCAGATATGTTGCATCAAACCTTGTTAGGTAAAGACATAGTTTCTTGGTAGTCATGTTGAAAAAAAAACCATTTGTGAAAAGTAGTATTCAGGCGATTTTTGTCGATATTTTTGTCATGAGTGAAGGCTGATAGTATGAAAATTGTTGCAAATTGTTGGCGGAGTCAGAAGTCGTCGAAGTAAAAATCAGTATTTACAAACGCCATATTTATCTGGCAAAGCTTGAAAATCAGGAACCAAATCATCTAATTTTCAAAAGATTACTACAAAAGATACAGAAAGTAGAATATTGTATAGCAGTCAAAAAGAATAAATTGACTTTACACAACAAGAAATGGGTTGGTATTCTAACAATTCTTATTCCTTGAACCGCAATACAGTGAATTTGTTACATGTAGTTAGAAAATCGTATATGCACATAGGCTATGAGACATCTTGACTGACATTTATTGATATCATTGCATTGTAGATTTTGAAATAGACATGTATGTCCTCCCACTACTGAGATTGTAAACTATTTTGATGACCTCAATTAAAATTTTACAGTTAGAAAACCACCACTACAGATATGGACCCGAACCTATCACAATTTTATTTTGATAAGCATTCGATTGTATGGAATCTGGAATTTTTTTGAGATAAGCATTAGACATTCAATAATCTTGACTCTCTTTTATCCATCTGATAGAGTCATATAGTTATATCAATGCTTTGATTTCATATTATATTATGTTATGCTATTTGTAAAGGATAGGCTTATTCAACTCAAAGACATGTGTGACCATGTAAACATTTATCAACATTGATATCAACGTTCTCCTTTGATGAATAGATGCAATTTATCTAACTCAATTACCTAACAATGAAAATTGTGTTGCTTATTAAAGACAACATAGATCATTTCTAATTTTGAGTTAACATAGTCTAGTATACTTAAAACAATCTATTTATCATAGAATTATTTCTCATATATAGATGATAAGGGCTATTGGTATACACTTTGAAGGAGATGAGGATTATAAGGCAGGCTTAGTCGAGGTGAAGAAAACAGAAAATGCCCGCTTTGATGCACGAAGACGTATAAGATGTCAAGTACAGCAGCATATGACGACGATTAAGCAGTTGAAAAAAGTCAAACAACAGAAGGAGAAAGCGAAGTCTGATGCCATCACGGGAATGTTTATTCTGGTATGTCTGAAAACCCATCAATTGATTAACTCACTAATAATTGATAAAATCAATTAATCAAATAATTAGCTTTATTTATTTATTTATTTATTTATTTATTTATTTATTTCATAGTTTACTCAATTGATATGGGCAAAAGTACAGCTATGCGATCAACAAACTTCTCCAAATCAATGTTTCAAATTATTGTAGTAAGTGAGAGGAGAGGGCAATCATTTACTGTGTATTGTATTTAGACATGGCAATAGTATGATAAAGATATCATATGACTAAGAGTACGTAGTGATGTTTTGATCAAAAGCTGGTCGTATTTTACATCAACGCAAGTCAAATGTCCCCTATCAGTTTGCGATTTGCAGTAAAGACTAAATGTGCATACACCAAAATCGGTTTTAATCCCAGATAATAAATCGCCAAAGAATGGTTCTGCACAAATTTAATATTTATTAACATTACATTTAATGTTCTGTTCATAGGCAAAGAAGCAGGAAAAAAGGAACAAGGTCATACCTATTGAGTTCGAAGAAGACTTCTCGATTTAGACAAAAAGCACCACGATCGTGCGCAACGTAACTTCGGGCTTCATTGTAATGATTACATAGTCAGTTTAACATACGACCAGCGCAATATCGATCGTATTTTACCGTACGAAAAAGCCCTCATAGTGAAAAAGTGAATATGAACAACATTCGCAATGTTTGCTCGAATTGTCCAGTTTCAAGTGTTGAAGTATTGGCTAAAATGTATTTAAGATGAATTTTACTCGTTATGTACTGCTTAAACGTAGAACAGCTGCTTGTTTCAGTATCTTAGATATTTGAATCGTAATTTTTCAAATCCACTATATTATCATGTAGTTTATATTGATCCATTTTATCACAATGTTACTTTTAAGTGTTTATAAAGAAGTATATTTACTTTGTCTGAAACAGATGTTTTGGGTTGTAAGGTATAATAAGGCTATTGGTATCTATATTTTGAGATTTGTTCGCATATCGAAATGAAAGATTTGAACCTGTTAACTTCTCTTTAGGTATTTGATAAGTTTCACATGTGTGTCAAAGAAAATACAAAGTTAAAGTATAATTATCAAATATGTTGTTAGCCAAATTGATCTCTATGTGAATAGCTATTGGCAGAGAAAATGTTTAACTACGTAGTGTGTATCTATCACATTTCGTTTAACTTACAAGCAAAGTAGCACACTATTCATGATTTGATTTTCAAAAAACGCGAATATCCGGAAATCGAAATTATGACCAGAATACCGAGGTCCAGCTTCACCCTGAATTTGAAAAAATGATTGCTTCATATTCTTTGGTCTCAAAATGAAGAATTTCTCTTGACCCTTGCTAGCAACAACATCATTTGTGCAATGAAATCATTGAATTCATGCCATAGGGTGTAACATGACAAACAAAACTAACTTTGAATACTGGTCGATAAAGAGTATTTGTAAACATGTTGTTTGAATCATGTTTTACGTCCACGGTAAGAATGTATCCTGTCGTGAATAGTTAAAACTAGCTGTTTTGATGTGCGTGTTGTTCTATTACTAAATATGTTAAATCAGAAGAGAGAAATATCTTCATATTTTTAGCTCAAGAATTCGAGGAACCACTCTACGTTTTCTTAGATAAATGTTGCATGTAATTTAAATTTATTTTCTAATGAACATTGTAAGCTTGATGATTATATGTACAGTAGGATAGATAATATATATAATTTGTTATTGCTTCACTTTAAACACATTCCTCACATAAAATGTCCACAAAATTGATTACAATCAATTGTTATTGCTGTAATTGGGCACTTCTGCGTGTATATGAACATGTTAATCCGTTCCGAGTCTTGGGTCCGTGTACGACACTGATTTGCAGTTGCACTTGTCACTGCAAATTATATTTCAATCGAAACGGACGTACAAAATCATATATTAAAAACATTTTAAGCTTGTAACAAACAAAACCTTTGTTTCAAAATTTAATGTAAAATGTGTACTTCTGCTCGGAACACAGTGACGTCATATGGGAATGGCATGTTACATATTTAGAGCCAATTACAAATACACAAGCACCTATGAAATTCCATGTGTGTTTTGTCATTTGTCGTGACAGATGGGGTAAATTTCAGCCTAAGTATGTTAATGCCATCAATTTAATGCACATTTTCCATGGTGGTTACCATGGAAATGCGATTTGAGTTGTACTGTATTTAAAAGATACCATTTTGTGTCGTATACACTGACAAAACTAATAGCGAATGGTGTTCGACGGATTTGGATCAGTTCACGTCATGTAAGCCCAAGAATACTTAATTAAGGCTTGAACTGATCATTAGTTCGATTCATGTATCATCCGCTGGGGTACTTTATTGTAATACTATCACAAACATTTATTACAGCTTGCTTAATTTTCGGTTATAGGGATTGGCTTCGTCTTCTTCTCACGACATATTGAAAAAGGTGGTGTAATGTGGCTGGGGAAAACTCTGTCCTGCCCGATACGATGACCGTGAACTTCAGCAGGCGCATCTATTTAACAGGAAGATACAGGACTGGGGACGCCCAAATATTATCTGTTATATACTAGAGGGATTTTGAGCATTGAATTATTACCCTCTCTCTGAATATGACGGTCTTCGCTGAACACGATCATATTCTGTAGCCAGGTGAACATAAATCCCCTCCGCTGTCGCATCTGCGTGACAGTCAGTGCGCACACCGAGGGGAATATAGCTTTCGATAATACTACAGGGTGATGACAGTAATATCTATATCCAGCTCAGTAGCTAAATTAAGGAATGAATCAGAGACAACATTTTCGCTCAGTATTTGACAACATAGACAGTACTGGCAGCGTGTAATATGCCGCAAGTCGGTAGACAATGCCAAGGTGACCCGACGTCGGTCACAGAAATGACATTACGAATGTTACATACATGGTGACATTTGCGTAGCAAGGTTCACTCTGAATGCACTCGATACAGTGATTGTGCAAAATGAGTGTGTAAGTTACGATGAGAGCGTCAATTATTTTTTTGCGTAATCTATTCGCTCTCAGATAAGCTCAGACTTACTATGGCGGTACGGTAGCTTCTTTGAACAACCTTGAGCGCAACTTGAAGCAAGCGGCCTGGAACTTGGGCGATTAACTTTAGAAGGGCCGGTTTACACGAGAAGAGACTACAATAAATTTATGTTCTTGTACGATATACCTTCTACGTGATTACACAGCTTACGCAGGTGATGTTTTTGTCAGTTTCAAAACGACAATCTTACTTAGAAATGAACGTAAAGGGCATTTGCAAATCATCCACATCCGATGATCCCCATGTTTACTCTCATTCAATTTACAAAACAGAAAGAAAGAATATATGAATTATTTGTCAAATATATAAAAGCGATCACTTTCACCAGACAAAAAAGTTACTATTTGAAATTGTCAAGGCGTAGAATAATTCCACGGGTGAATCAATGAAAATGACGACATTGAAATTTACGCTAGGGCGAGTGCGAAAGCATGAGGTAATTCTTTAGATGCGCTGACAACAGCTGAAGGGGCTGCTGGCAGTCTTCGTGGACATAGGGCCCAGCAAGGATTTTAATCGATTGGAACTGGCAAGAAGTCGAATCATTGCATGGGTCACTATGGGCTTTGGTCTCCGTGCCTATTTCCCGCGTTAACCATGATTATAGCAAAGCCATAATCACCCAATTTATTTTATTTTATTTTATTAGTAATGACTTCCACAGCCGAGGCCATTTATGGAAGACTGTTAGTAAAAATACAGATACAGAGTTAAAACATGAAGACAAGACGAACAAACTTTAACAAATACTGAGAAAACAATGTTTTAAAACATTTTTAAAACCATTTAAATTTACAGAAAAAAGAAAAATATTTAACAGACGAGCATGGCTGCAATGCTTTGTTTACGGCCAGGTGCAGCAATTGCTTTTTTTGTTGTTACTATAATTTTAAAAGCTTTAAACAATTTCGGAATGAACTTTGTTAAAATTTTCTTATCGCGGATCGTCATAGAATTACCTTAACATATAGTTGAATGTACCCAACTAATTCATGAGAAAAACCCTTAGCATAAACTCTGTTGCTAGACACTCATTACAATGACAATACAGCAGTGTAGCCAATGTTTGCTATCCAATAAACACCCCGTGTTTTTGTAAATTAACGTGCTTACAAACTTAAACAGGGGGAGTGAAAACAGCCAGAGTTACTTTACCATGACAACTAGAGTGCACTTAATCAGGTGTGAAATGGAAATTAGAGCACAGTCTCGTTCAAGAGGTTTTTTAGGCCTGTTATTTTTTTCATGCCTGTAATTTTTATTTCATGCAGGAAATTTTTTTCAAGCCTGTTATTTTTTTTTCTTACTTGTAATTTTTATTTCATGACTGTATTTTTTTATTGCCTGTAATTTTTTTTTGGTTTTGTGACCTTTAACCCTACTGGTACTGTTTGCTGTCAGCCTGGGTCAAAAATCTACTTCTTTCCTCAAATATGGCATTGTTGAACCCAACAAATATCCCTATTTACATGCTCTACTCAGTTGCCCTCAGAATCGACGTTTTATTCACTTCATGCTGACAACGCTTGCTTTCCGCACGGTGCTACATAGTCGATGGCTGCCACAAGGCCTATATCATGAGCTGTCGTCATCACCCTTTTTTCAGCAACTTTTGTACCATTGCAGGCATAAAGTTAGTCGATTCCGAGTGTGTTTGGGTAGTGCATGTAGACAGAGATACTTGTTGGATTCAAGAATGCTAAATTTTTGGTGAAATGTCAGCTTTTCACCAAGGATAAACGAGGCTATCAGAGGGTTCAAAGGCCACAAAACTAACAAAAATTACAGGCATGAAAAAAATTACAGGCATGAAATAAAATTACACGTATGAAAAAAAATTACAGGCATGACAATAAAATACAGGCATGAAAAAATGTTACAAGTATGAAATAAAAAAATACACCTGAGGCTGTGACCTCATTATGCCTCCTTACAAGGGCGAGTGCGAAAGCATGAGGTAATACTTTAGATGCTCTGACAACAGCTGAAGGGGCTGCTGGCAGTCTTCGTCGACATAGGGCCCAGCAAGGATTTTAATCGATTGGAACTGGCAAGAAGTCGAATCATAGAACCTCGAGAAAACGAAGGTCTTTTGAATCTGCCAGTGCAGAGTCATTAATGTCAGCATGACTTTTTGCTACCCCAGCCATTTTACCTCGTCTCAGTGCTGTCTCAATAATATCCTGAGCAAGCGTTTCGGGCGTTAAATGCGATTTTGATGACTACTAAATCAAAGTTTTAAGTCAATTTCTGATCGGTGTTAGGAGACGAACTCAAACTTAATGTGTTGCGAGTGCAGACGTAATTCAAAGTAGCGTATATAACGGCAGTTCCGTGTGATGATCAACTTCGATAGCAGCGGTGTTTCCTCAGGCAAGGACCCTATAGTCCCTCGGAACATCTATGCAACGCCAACCTACCAACACCGTGCGGACCTGACAATATTTAATGTGAACTTGGCCATAGTCCTTTCCGGCAAGGAAATAATTGATTATTCAATGGAGCTAACAAATCACTTAAATCCGTTAGCATTCATTGATAGTGTAGAATCCTTCAGGCAAAATTTACATTTTTTGGGGGAAATAAAGAAAAACTGCAGTCTCCATCATCAATGATCTCATTTATGACGCATGGACACGCTGACATGGCAACGCAAGACAAGAATGAGGAGCAAGACAGCCAGTTGCCGATCTTCCGCAGTGGACGATGACGCTGAACTGTACAAAGCTGTCAAATAAATATACTGTGCAGATAACTCGCCTTTTAATATGAAAAAATGTAACAGCATGGATATAGGAGAGGATTGCCGAAACGCTGTCAGGCACTCGGTGAACACAAACCAGAAAAGCGTACAAAGTATGTACACGGCGCGGCGCTGATGTACATGACAGCTTTTCCCCACACAGAATTAGACGTGGTGGCTATGGCCTATTTGGCCGAAATCTGCCATACCCACCACGTGTATTAAAATTCATGAGTTTACTTTTCTTGTTTACGCACACACTTTATCGATGGAAATCCGGGAAATGGCTATTACATCAGGTTGACAACCCCCACATGTGGGCAGCGAATTGAGATTACTCTTTGCATGCTCTTTATACGACAGTTGCGATTCTGAATAATGTTGGTTTCACTAATTTCCCTACAATTACACACTAACGTTCATCAAACAGGGAAAACTATTCAGACCTAGCAAAGCCGTGTGTAATGACATTCGAAACACAATGAGCATGTAATGACCAAAATATTTCTCAATGCTTGCCGTATAGCATGGAGGAACTAGCTCCGCTCCTCGCTCCATGACTAACCATGGAGGTAGAAGAGAACGTTTTGCCTCCTTGGATCGACGTACGCGTGACCTAAAAATAAAGTCACGGAGGTTACTATTAAAATAATTTTCTGCCATGTTATCGACCGAAACGCGATGGTTAGCTATTAGCCCAAGGGCCGGTATGAGTCAAGAGTGCTCGGCTATGACTACGCCGTAGCCGTACTATAGCCCTGCCATGCAGGGCGGAGTTAGCGCGTGTGTAGACACGCCAAAGAAGTAGCCGAGGTCCTTCTTTTATTATACATGTGGTCTTTGGTCCTTGCAAACTTTGCAGCCACCAAAGTCTGTGTATGGCGATGTGTGTTCGTCCCCAGTGTTCCCCGCCTAGCAACATATGCAATCAGCAGCCTAACCGTTTCGGTTGGGCCTGCATTGTATACATTCCGCTCTGACTTCAACTTTTTACGTACCCAATTTCTTTGCACTTTGACTAAAATCTTCATAAAAATTCATCGTCCATTAATTGTCTTGACCGAACAAAAAAATTCTTGGTAATAGCTTTCAGGTGATATATAATACTTGGGTAGAAATACTCAACTTGATGGCAAAATTGACGTTTGAAAAGAAGTCGCAAAGGTGGAAAGCTACCTTAAGGGGGAGACCCACATTCGCAGACACTTTTCTTTAACCTGATTTTTTACCATTAAAATGAATCTTTAACCCAACATGTAGTATATGTTTGGGTAGGTTGACAGTTGAAGATTATAAAAATTGTGAGAATATTTCAAAACCTGTTTGCATGTGTTTGTTTTGCTCAAATATGTGTGTTTTTGAGTTTTTTCACTTAAAAAAGTGTAAGTACGAGAGGGTGATGGCAATTGGTGAGCCGTTTACTGCAATCGATAGCAGGGTAAGGTGTGTAAAAAACCGTGTCTTGGATTTTTGATACTCCGCTTTGTTTTTGCACAATTAGCCTTGAAAGTGAGAAGTGGAGGATTCTGAATAAATTAACGGCTTTTGTCCACGTTTGTCACGATATCTTTTGTTTTCGGAACATTATCGGAATTCTGAGACACGGTTTTGTAGAAACAGTCACTAACTACAACCTGTGCAAAGATAAGGCTAATCCGTCAACGCGGCGCCAAGTTACACTCTCCAGAAGTTGCGATACATTGCCAAAAACGGAACGGAGTAAATCGCAGAAATGTGTATGCGACCCTTGGAGTGACAGTTTTGGTATAGCAGCCTCTCATCATTAGCGGGCTTTTCTGTAAGCATTTTTTGTCGATATGTAACTTCTACTTGTAAGAAATAAATCTGTGTTAACTTTGAAGACTGAGAGTGTCTTCTTTATCCATATATCCCGACAACCTTTCGCATGGCAATCGCCAATTGCAGACAGAAGTGAACGGTAAAAATGTCACGATTTGTGCATCAACTTGTCGATACCTTCTGATACTTCATACCCGCCCCCTAAAAAAAGCTTATTCGGACTCAGGGGCTCGCTGATGTCAGGAACAAAACTTCTGTTTTCATCAAAAAGGGATTAATTGCAATACAGAAGAGAATTCGTTCAATAATTTATGTTTACTGATTAAAACAGCTAAGTGGGAGTAGTACATTTTTTCTTTTTGTGAGTGAAGACTATCTTAATTTTAGTGATGACCAATTTGACTTTCTTTAGGCATTAAGTAGAGGGCATTACAAAAGATAGGCATCTCTCGTTGCAGCTTACGATATGGTCGAGTAAGAGGATCTGAAAGAAGGACTTCAAGTACACTGTGAAGTTTACTAAATGCGGTAATTCAATAGGAGTCGATCGCTATCCGTGTTGTTGACATTAAACACGCATTGAATATTAATTGCAAAGAGTATAAGACGCGTCTTTCGCCCACTTGAGGTGGAGCTGCATGTTGCCAACATGGTACAAGGAAACCCCCTGATACTAAATATTTTCAAAAAGAGACTCTAAAGTTTAGTATGGTAGCAATAGTTTGCTCGAATGATGAAGAGGGTGTATATTTGAGGTAAAAAACCTCAATTTTGGTATTGATGATAAAAATTAAGTCAAAAACTTGACTCTATTTTCCAAAATGTAATATTGCCCTTGAAAGTTGAGTATATGTGCAAAAAACTACTATTTTGTTTTGCATCATCTATTCTCACTCTAAAATGGCAAGGGTTTAAAGACTGACACTCAAAAAAGTGATTCAAATCACGATAAGCAAAATTAAAATATCTCTCAGACAAAATGTGAAAATTTTATAGCCAAACAAAATAGTTGTTTTGCTATAAAGCATTTAAAGAACAAAACGTAAAAAAAATTCAGAAAATATGACCCAGCCAGAGCGGAGTTAAATTCTTTGGAAATCTTGAAATTTGGAGAAAAGAGAAGCTACAAAATCGGGTGATTTGCATAAATTAACACTTCTTTATCACGCAACTTACGAAGGCTTGAAAAACTAAAAAGGTGAACCGAACCAATTATTTAATCTTTGGTTAACAAAATAAGTAAAATTTAATGAATATTTGCAAAAAAGTGATTTTTGAACAAAATATACTGTGTTGGGTACAGCGCCCCCTTAAGCGATGTATGCTTGCTTTGATAAAGTTTGTGCGCGATTCATAATATTATCTGTGAGCGGTTGCTGCTTGAAAGTTTCATGAAATAGCAAAACTCGATTATTGAATCATTTCTTTTTGACGATGGGGATTTTGCTATTTACTTTCGAATCATTAGTTGTAGATAAAATATCTTCCTAACTACCAACGAAATTGAAACAAAGAAAATATGCTAAAGTGACAGTCAAGATTTTGTTTAAAAAAGTGTTCATTTGAAGGACAAACACACAAATTAGATAAATTAAGTTATATAAATTTCCTTCCAATGCGCTCACCATTACTTCTCTTCGTTTTATGCTGCAATGAACTCATACTAGTCACAGTTTAAAATTGGTCGATAATCTTCCTCAAATTGTACAAGGTAATATTTCTCATCGCTGCCTTTTTATAGTTGTTAAAAACTATTTACCAGTGCGCAATGGGAGAAGATACAATGTTTATGCCATTCAATTTAATTGGATTAGATTGGATCGATCCGTACCACAGATAAATTTGTACTTCAATATCATTGAAGTGCGGTCGTCGATGAGGTAGAGTGACTGAGTTCGTACTTATGGAACCAGCAAATTTTGATATCATCATGATCATCTAAGAGCATATGAACGTTAAAATGGCCACGAAACCTCTTCATGTCGAGTAGGCCTAATAGTAATATTGTTTTCTTGTAAAGGGATGGAAAATATAGTAATTTCCTTGAAGTTCGTTCTCATGTAAAAAAGGACCACATTTTGTAATACCGAATCATTAAAGCTACAAAAAGCATTTAATATGAAAAATGATGTAACCAAAGCGCAGCCCGTCTTAACTGTATGCCCTACTTACTCTTGAAGGCTACTGATACTGGTGGGATGCACGTCATCAAGAAGCAAGTCCCCGGATGTGTATTGCTATGAAACAAAATGAAACAATAAGGAACACCATTGACATGGCATTAATAGTATTTATAATATACGATGAGGTATTAGAAATGAACTCTTGTTTACAAACGAAATGTAATTATCTCTGCAACTGTCACCTCATTCACTTTCTTTAGACGGTGATTAAAATCTAAATAATTCATGGCAATTACACTCTTTGTCCTTGTACCCACTGAAGCACACCATTTTCTTATTTCATGGAATTCTGTGACACTTGGTCAACTTCATCGTGCATGTTTATAATATGCATTTCCCCAATCAGCTTCTCTCTTTATGTGACTGAATTAAAAACTGTAGGTCTTCTTTCTATTGGGATGATAACAGTATTTGAATCGGGCATATTCATTGCCACCGACGCGGAGAACGTCTGATTAATTTACGGCACAATAGCTCCATTATCAATTATTATCCAATGCACGACGCGCTATCAATATAGTAAAATTAAGTCTGAATACTTCTTGTGTGAATGTCAAACTAGTTGCGTATGGTATATAGATGAGATATTCTTTTCATCGTTAGATACAGGAGAGCGTCCCAACGCTTCGTCAGTCAGAGTGGTGCCATCACATATAACATCAACATTTGAAGCGTTATTTTTTGATGATCTGCAGCAGGACCGCATGCATGTTGGCATTTCCCATCAAACTCCACTACATCAGTTCCCCGTCTGGAACGTCGGCGAGGAGTTTTCATATTTAAAACCATTTTTCTTGATCACATGTAGCCATTCGATGTACTGGCTTCGATGTCATGGTAACACAATGGACGCACCGTTAATCATACTGCTAGTTTTGAAAATTGCACTGACGGATGCATCTGCCACAGGTAGGTGATCAACTCATCCTTGTATGCATTGAAACCGACAGCAAATGCCCAAAGCTACAGTACATGGCATATATTATTTCAATAACCCTAACAAACGGTTGCATTGCTAACTAGCAAATTTAACAATAGCATTAGATCGTCGATTTCAGTACAGACTTGTTGCTATTGAAAAATATTTTACTGTGGATGGACGTGGTTTCTAAGACCACCATCTAGGTCTCCCGATAGCCTTCACCAACACTGTCTATACTTCATGTAATACTTTAGTGTAATCCTGATTTTGTAGCTATGCAAAACCAAGTGGCCTCAATTTTTTCCTTCAATTGAAAAACGTCAATCTCTGATCTACAATGTATTAACATTCATGAATCAAGTGTCACCACATATACTAAATTTGTGCATATTACCAATGGACCCACAAAAAACTTAGAGTTTCCCATACCGCCAAAAATACAACATATCAATGCTTTAAACAACTGATGTAGCTTATATTATTCATTATCTGGTAGTTTGAAAAGTCCTTAAATGCCAAACAGATATTTCTAAAATATAGATATCATAATCATTACCGGTAGTAAATGTCGTTTTTGTTCCGCAATAAACAAGTCGCGCCTTTCTAATTGTGAAATAAAAGACTATTATTGACAACAAACATTTAGATAGGGATTCTCTTGATCGTGGGTGTGCTTTTGGGATATTTTGTATCTGTCTGTTGTTTCTCAACTGACTAGTAATAAGTAAATATACAAATGTAATGAATATATTAAAACTATTTGTAAATTAAATAGAAAATTGAGCAATATATTAGATCGTGGATACTTTAATTTGTAGAGAGACCAGAAAACAAAATGCCAATGTTAGGTGCTCGCCTTCATTCCAATGTTTGACCGTCTCGAATAATCGTTCTGTTGACAATTGGCCGATATATTCTAAGTCGAAAAAAGCTTATCGTGTTACCCTGTTTGTTCTTAATCTCATTACCCTTCTCCGTGTTTATTTTACCTAAGTTCATGAAATTAGTACGCCATTGATTATACCTATGCGTCTCGTGAACTTCCGAGTCTGCTTTCTAGAATTTTTGTTTGTGTGATCAATTATCTGGATACATCTATCTTGTTGAAGCGCTCGGAAAAACAAACGAAATTTTAACAGTTCTATGTTCTATGCCCTAAGCAATAACAGACAAAATTAAGCAATGTAATGGGGTTTGATATCTCATAGAATGGCATCAGTGCACGATGGTAAGTTATTAAAGGCGCATACGAGTTTTAGACATATGTTTTGCAGCAGACCACTGCGTTACAGCTAAGAAAGTAAAAGATAGAAAGTAAAGTGGACACTAAAAAAACATTTAAATTTCAATCCTTATCAAAAGAGAATTATATTGTCATTTAGTGAGATGCTGTCCATTTTCTGTACCACGCAAAGTTTCAAAGAAAAATATTTCATTGTAAGCGATAGAAGATATAACAAACTATTACTGTATAACCGTCCGATGTTACCGCATAAAGAAAAAAATACTTTTTATACATTTTTCAATGAAGTAAATTAATCATGACATAGTCAATTTCGCACCAGTCAAGTACTAGAAGGGCGAGGAGAGGCTTAGGAAAGTATATATTCACACGGTCAAATAGCATTTCAACTTCTAAAAGAAAGAATAATGTACGCAAACTAAGGTAAGTCAGAATTCTGAAAGGTTGTAATTTCATTAACTTTGTTATCGATGGATCAGCTCTTTCTGACTGGGGCCGAGGGAGTTAAGGAAGGTGATGGGTTTATTCAATTTCTCTACAGATCATTCCTTAACAGACATGCTCTAAAACGCACACCGTAAAATGTTAGAGAAAACTTCACAAGAAAATCGGAGGATCGAAACTAAATTACCGCATTTCACAAATGTTTGCAGAAACTAGATGTAAGTCGCATTTCAAACTCTTTCGGAAACTACTCATTTTTCCAATAATCTCTCGATCTGACACGATACACTTGATGGTCGTTGACTCTAGGTTAACGGAACATAAAGTGTGACATACACAATCCCAAAACCCCGGATTAATTTACAGTTATTTTTGCGTATAACATCGACCAAAGAAACATATAGATACATTGATTGAGAATATCGCCATACTAACTGTAAGCTTATAGTGCAACGTGGAAGAAGTTTCAATTATGTAATGAGAAGTGTTAAAATTTATTACACTTGGTTTTCGAAAACAATAATTTAACATGCGAAGACGACGATTTCGCACGATGGTTTTATAAATTGTTAATCATAAATAAATGCTTTAGGCATATAAATTGCAGCTTCTATGATCACTCAAAACCTAGGATGTTTTGATGCATATCATTTCACGAATAATGTAGTATCCGATCCATATCCATCGTATAATTGGAGCCACGACTTCAAGACAATATTCGATGTGCAATGTTTCGTCCTTCAGGCATTTTCAATGTTCGAGCCTCTTCAAAACGTATTAACAAACCTAGAAGCGGCATCTTAGGCTACAGTGTTTTCTCAGCTCGACTGTGTAGAAATATAGCAGCAGTAAACTAATGTCCTCAAAGATCTATACAGAGTATAACTTCAAAATGTGCCCATATAACCATGAAACAAGCCGAGTACCCCTATCACGAGAAAACAGGACAAAACTAGAAAGCATTTGCAAGCAAAAGCGAAGTTCCAGAGACCAGAGCAGCGGAAGAAACAAGAGAATGTGAGACAAAGATAGGTGCAAAATGAAAGAGTGCTTTGGATTTTAATATTCAAGCACGTACCTATAGTTAGGGCTGATAGCAGTAAACACCAATACAACTAAAAGCAAGGCAGTCCGGGGAATTACAGCACACAGATTACAAATGCCTACATGTACGGTAAAAACGCAACAGATACATACGGGGGCGACAACGCACGGAAATGTACATCAGAAGACATTCTCGCGAGCCAGAGCAATTATTTTCGCTCCGCTGACCTACGCAAAAATCAATCGCTTGACGGGTAGCGCTGAGTTGTTGCCGTAAAGAGGCGCATAGTTTATGATGATGATCAGACGAGAGGAAACATCGGACCTAGGCCGTTGAAATTGAAAACCGAGGCCACATGCATTTCCATTTGATTAAAATCACAGACTAAAACAGTTTTCATTGCTATGTCGCTGTTTTCACAAGATACTGACCGTTTGATCTTGGAAAGTTGAGTTGCTTTTACGTGCAGCCAACGCATGCCGGTGCGGTGACAGACAGTTCACTATGAATGCCTAGCTCTGCATGGCAGGGCTGTGTGTTACCGGCGTTAAACGGCCTCCCACCACAGCCCCGCAGACTGATATAGGAATAACCGCTGGTGGCTCCTCAGAAATACGGCGGGCAGTTTCTCCGCCAAAACAGCCGATTTTGAATCTAAATTTTGCATTGATCTTCGTTTTCGAGCACACCTACCTCGCCTAGGTACACGATGTGCCAAGCCGCGCTTGTAAACTTAGGGAAAGCCTACTTTTCTCTCTCTATGCGAGCGAAGCGATCGTATGCCTCCGCCATTTTTAATCTCATTCAACCATGAGCATTCGGGCGAAACAGTATAGCGCCACATACGGCGAGTATTTAGAGAAAAATAAAATCAAAAAGCAACAAAAAACAAAGCGAAAGAAAGCTAGAATTATTAATAGCTGAACGCAATATGATAGTTGAGCATTCCAAAATAAAAAATAAATAAATAAACAAACAAGAAATGCCCGTAAATCCCGTCCGAGCTGAGCGATGACGTCATAAGCGTGACGCAATGTATTCTGGGTAATTAAGGTGAAATTTGTGTATAGCATGTTCTATGGTAGTAATACCGGAAATAGAGAAAGAAAGAAAGAAAGAAAGAAAGAAAGAAAGAAAGAAAGAAAGAAAGAAGGAAAGTGAGCAAAAACTAACAGTTCCAGAGCTGGTTTCTGGAACTAACAAGAGACTGAACAACCTTTCTTATTCTTATGAAAATGTCACGCATTATGAGCTTCAAAGAAACCAACGGAGAAGAGAACAACAAACGTTCAATTTATTACTATGTGACGATGAAATCGACTGGCTGTGTTAGACTTTTCAGTAGCCCTTACATCGGAACATTTGGTAAAC
The DNA here is from genome assembly GCA_001465055.1 of Ptychodera flava. NCBI lineage: Eukaryota > Metazoa > Hemichordata > Enteropneusta > Ptychoderidae > Ptychodera > Ptychodera flava. The sequence continues at coordinate 69,937 of LD345329.1, read as the reverse complement.
TCTGTTCGAATTTGTTTTTTTGTTTGTTTGTTTGTTTGTTTGTTTGTTTGTTTGTTTGCTTGCTGGCTTAATGCTGCCAGACAAGTCGAAACGCCATATACACAACAGAGTAAGAGGATAGTGACTTGGCAATATACCGCTTCCAAATCATAACTGCTGTACTACTGCCTTCTCACAAGCACACATAGGTAGTAAAACCAAAATGACAGTTATGAAAGAAAGGGACAGGGGAGAATTAAATGACTGCCCAGAAAAACGGAAAATCTCTCCACTGCCCTGTAACACAGATGGCATTCATCGTGTCATGGAGTACAACATAAGCTTATTTACTGTCATCCTTAGAAAATTACATACTATCCAATGTGGTACCCAGATGTGAACTGAATGTGCTCACATAATTTACGAAAGGTTCATTACAGAGTAGTACGCTTCACAACGGATAGTTGTTCGATCATTACATGTAGGAGTTTTCTCAACTTTCACACAGTACTCTCGGAATTAAATAGGTAACTACAAAACTTCATTTAATATGCAAATGGGCTGTTTAATAACTTGACACTGCTCAGAGCTTCCTAGGACAATTAGAAACCTATCAGATCACTATCTGTAGCAGGTTTCATCAAATTTAATGCTGTAATTTCAGAGTAATAGCACTAATTGCAAAGTTAATTAAATGTGAACGTGAACCCTTAATTACGTTCATACTACTTAATTCTTCACAACACAGTCAGATATCTGTCGGATCAGTATCTGCAGCGGATTTCATCAAATTTGGTGCTGTTATTTCGGAGTTATGTGACTATTTACAAAACTTCATTAAACATGCAAATGAGACATTTATTAACTTGACATTGCTTAATGCTTCTTAGTACAATTAGATATACATCAGATCAATATTTTTAGTGGGTATCATCAAATTTGGTGTAAGAATTTCTTATTAAAAATAACTAATTACAAAAGTCATTAAATATACAAATGAGCAGATCATTGACATGACACTCACACTATTATAAGAATGTTCTGAGATTGTCATCAATGAAACGTTTCATGAAATTTATACAGTATTTCTTGATATATGTCGACTCTGTCATTACTGTCTGCATAGGAAACCATTATATGATAACAATTATACTTCATAACTTCATTAATATGCTAACCAAAATCTGATCACTTCTGGTACCCGTGTAAAAAATCTGACTGGAATCTGTTGAGGCGTTTTTGAGTTATTGTATAAACAGACAGACAGACAGACAGACATATACACACAAACTCACACGCACTCATACCAACACGGACAGAAGACAGACCGTCTATAACATAAGTTCACGTGTGTGAACAAGTTAGCTAATAAGAAAAGAACATGTGATGTTTTCCTAATAAAATAATGGGATACGTTCGACGTCAGCATGACTACATAAAAATAATCGCAAGTCATTTCTTTATTTTTAATCAATAAATGATACGCCTACTTAAGTATGCATGACCCCAAGTAGACCGTACGAAGACTTGCAAATGACAAGTTCATGTCAGTTCCTGGATATGTATAGTAACTCGCTTATCTCCTCGAGCAAAATCGATAGTGACTGTAGTAATTGTCAAGACAATTACTACGATACTTGTTTTACTTTATGACATTCCATGGCTCTTTGATCACCGGTTGATCAGTTAATTATCACAATTGCAATTAAGTGTTGGTATACGATGGAGAAAGATAAAAGAATGAAGTGTTTCGAAAGGTAAATTTCAATTCCCTTAATAACTTTGTTTTTATGGCTTTTCACATGCTAAATTACATTTAAGCGCAGTGTTATTTTATAACAACCGACCTTTTGTGATGAAGAGCGGATATAATGGAGAGATCGATTAGAAAAAAGAGCATCGCTTTGGCCGTGGTAACCTGAACATGCAGAATTTTATTCTGAAAATACAGTTAAATTGTTATTATGTTTTTCCTCATTAGAGTAGTGTTTTAAAAACTTTTACTAGGTGAGAGGGCTCATATACTTTGCAATTTGATATTTCAGACTTACCACTCGACAACATCGATTATAAAGAATTACCCATTTGCTGCCTCAAACACGTAAATTTGTTCTGTTTAGTTAGTTAAGGTTCTAATTACTTCCATTGACCCAAGCATGACATTTAGAAACTAGTTGTCACTTTAAAACAGAAAAAAGCCTTATTCATGTTCACGGGTTAGCAACTACATGTGTTAATGTTTTTTGATGTGTAAATTCAGTGTGACATCTCTGTCAGTATAATAAGTTGCCAATGCTAAGAGTATCATTATCACCAGAGTACCTTTGCAATAGGATATCATATCTCTCATTGACCTCTGTCCATATGTTACGTGAATGGCAAGGTTAGTATTACTTTTATATGAATCTGAAAACTTTATTGAATTTTAAATTGCGCTTATTGGGCTAGATGACAATGTTTTGCAGGCAAAACCCGGAAACATGGCGTTGTTGAAGCAATCACAAAATAAGCTGTAAGTATGAACGACAGATATGGTACACCTTTAGATGATATTGATGCTTTTCGCGTAGGAATAATAGCGAATTGTGTTCGACTGGACTAATGTTAGAATTCAATTTTCCACAAACATGCAAAGTGAAGATAGAGCAATCGATTTTGACAAAGTCTAAGTTTCAAGAGAACGAAGTGAGGAAATAGGAAAATTGTCTGCTTTCTAATTGATCACATTTATTGTCTAATCAGCTTTATTCCACCTTTCAAAATTGTTCGAAAGTTCATAAACAATTTTTTGCACAGGTTCTTTTCAAGTCTAATTGATTTAAAGGGTATTACATTAGCACCTCTGTCTAGAAATGTTGCCATGGTACCGACTTAACAAGGTATATGTAAGGATAGCATGACTTTAAGGTAATCGTAACGTACCTCTCGCACATACATAGTTTCTTTTCTAGCTATTCATATCATTGACCTGATTCATATTTTTATTTTTGAAAATGGAAAGAAAAAATAAAACTTCCCATATCATCCTATTTCAGGAGAATTACTTGGTAAACACTATGCAGAGCTGTTGGTCACGACTCGATTGTAACTATAATTACTTGTTCGCTGAGCCAAAACTATTTTTGTAAAAAAACTAATTGTTATTTTGTAACCATAGTTTCTTCTACCAAAACATGGTCGGCCGCCCGACAATAAGCAATTAAATGTATAAACTAATCTCGCACTGGAAGTTTTGACAAAAAAGAGTAGTCTATGATGGCGTGAGGCCACATTGAACGTATGCTTAGTGTTGGACAATGGACTTTGTTCATCGTTCATCGTTCAAACGTTGAGTAACTATCGTATAAAGTGTGCACAACGATTGGAATTTAAGTTAAGACATGTAACAAATTTTTATGTAGATTAAAATGTCATGATAGAATTTGGAATATTTTACTTTGATATCTCGTTCTCGCAATTTTACTAAACGGGGTTCCGATACAAAAATGCGAACTAGCCCATTTTCAATAGTGAACGAATTAAGGCTTATGTTAAATCACCGGTCAAGCTTAAACTTGAAGACATTTTATTTTTTAAGCCTTCAGGTGGTACGGTTGTTTTCCATCAAATTTTAAAGCGATTAAAAAAGTTTGCTTTCTGTTTAATCATAACGCATGTGCCGACTAATTGTCCAGGATACTTGAGGGTTTTCCAGATTAGTGGTACCCTCCGTCTCACAGAACACGGGTAAATTTATGTTTAATGTTTGCATGATGTATATCAATATAAATTGATTCAAACTATTTACCACCTTTAGTGGATGTGAAATTAATTCGAAAACTGTAAGAAATGGTTCCTATTGAGGCCAAGAGATCAGACGCGTCCCTAGGAAACACTTACTCGCGCGGAATTGTTCTTATATGCTATGCCAATCAAATTCAATCATAAATACGACCAAACATTAACAGCTGCCGGCGTTTACAATTGCCAATGATAGTCAGATGAAATGCCATTATGTGACCTTAAAGTTAGTAACAAAAGGTAGATCATAGGCATAAAAATGAGTATTCTTAAAGTTGTTCCTGATGTCTTTGTATTTCATTGCTCTAGACCTATTGTAACTGAGAAGTTTCCTCACTTAAGTCTTTGTACTTTAGTTAGTGAAAGTATAGAGGTTAAGAAAATAAAAACTGTACTTTATCAATAACTTGTGTAAAATACTAAGCATGTCATTCTTACCAATTCGTTTGTTAAGTAGCTTAAAGGAAAATGCAGTCTTTGCTAAAAAATGGTGCCCTCTTTAAACAGATTAGAATAGTACATGTTCACCAATGTCCATTATAATAGATATAACCGATAATCAAGCGTTTCAGGAGTGTATGCATGCATTGCTTCAAAGGTAACTACAATATTTTATATTTTGGAAAGTATATCCACAAAATGTGTCCTTTATCTTGTTAAAACTGAAATGGTGATTTAAATACATAGGAATTCTCTACGTGGGAGGCTTCTAGTGTCATGACCCTGTCTAATGCTATTGTTTGGTCGTCTTCATCGATCAGAATGAAATAAACGAAAGATATTAACAGCCTAATTCAGAAGTGCTTGACCAATTTCAAAGACCTGATAAAACAAGTGTGAAACAGAAATAATGTAGTGGGCAAAAGAAAAAAAACATCAGTCTTCTTGAATGGTATCAAATTCGCCGTATCAGATGTTGTATATTTTCGTACCATTCTGTTTGGTATGACAGAAAAAGGCGGGGAAGTCAGCGACTGTCTTTCGAAATAGTTTTACTAAATTAATACCTAAGTCTTAGGGATTAGCAAAAAGTTACAAAACAGTATAAAGACTACGGAACTTAGCTAAGCTGGAACGACAAAAATCTTCTCTGAAACACTTTCCATTGAATTTAGTCGAAGCAGACTATGTTGTGTAAGAATAAGGAGTCTCTCTTTGGCTGATGCCTTGACTAAAGCTCTACTGCAGTACCAACTTCACAGAGTGAAAATCAAAATGAAATTGCCAAAGTCAAACAACTTAACAAGATTGCTCCTAATTTATTTATAGTGAAAATAGCTTTTTCCCGAATATCTCAGACATTACTGAAATACGTTACTATTAAGTATTTCAATCGCTCCACAGACATTTCGCAATAATACGGCACACTTCTCGATTTCCTCCTGGGACAATGTTTGGAAATATAATGTTGTATTTCGTCACTTTTGGTTTTAATTTCTCACTACAGATACCATGATAATTCTTCTAGGATTTTAACTTTGAGGCTCCGCTTCCTGTCACTGTTATTTTACAATCCATCTACTATGCCAAAATTGTTTTATCAATGGGAAATCTCGCCTTCCCAAATCAGAGACATTCTACCATAACTAGAGACACGTCACGATACCACACCCCACGCCGATTTTGTACTATCTCTCATCCAAGTGTTAAGCTTCATAGCATGTAGCCACCATATTATCATTCTAATGAAAATAGTCGTCTCTAGTAGTAGGTGACTTCATCTCCCGACTACTTTCTCAGATCTGGTCATATTTAGCGCATATTTCCTTCTGTTGCGCACGCTTATGTCTGACATATGTCTTCTGAAAGGTTTGTATTGATATGCAAATTGAAGTTGGTAAAATAAACCATTTACAGTAAATATGACCTGAATAGTGTCGACAAATTTCTTGCACTGTACTAATTTACTCATTGTGAAGTTATGTAATAATGAGATCGATTTCTTATATGTATCATCAAGGCTAGACGAGACATGAAAATATCTGCGTGAATAAAAATAGCATTTCTTACTTCTAACATGAAGAATGTATGCAAACTAAGATAAATTGACGAAATATAAAATTTGCGATGTAATCGCTTTGACTAAGGTGTCTATAAAGAATGAATAATGGGAAAGAAATGTTTTTCCTACAATATGAGCCACAATACAGCCTGTCAGGTTTAGCCATTTTGCCTTCGAGGAAGGTTAATGTATAAAGTGTAAAATACAACGCTATGTCTAAATCAGAGCGCCGTTTACTTACTGGTGTCATGACGTAGAGAAAAACGATTTAAATGTTATGTAAGCCTACTACTCTGTATTTTTATTACACTATCGACCGTTGGTCCGACTGTATGTCTATCCCTGATATCATTTTCATGGAATACCTACGAGCTATACATTTCACTCAATGTTTCGTTCTTGATGAATCCGCTTTTCCTATCGGCGATAAAGGAAGTTAAGGACGGTGATCACTCGACACATCCTTTTTTAACTTCAATTCCCCCACCCCTCTCAGAGGAGAATTAAACTAGGTAACTGTTTCACGAATTACAGTTGTTTCACAATTGCGCAGGTATTGGGTGAAAATCGCATTTTAAAGTTGTTCGGTCGTACCTCATTTTTACAAGACTTCTTCGATATCTTAAAAATACACTTGGTAATCATTTACCCAATGTTGACGAAATACATTGAGCGATATTGATAATTGCAAAGCCTCAGGTTAGTTGAAAATTACTTTTTTCAACTTAGGAAAACGCCATATGTTATAAGTTCATTGAGAATATTAAAACATTAATTCTTTAGAAAACAATAGAGCAAGTCAAAAGAAAGATATTTAACGAGGTATCGTACAAAAACTGCAACTTGGTGCTCAAATATTACAACATCTCACGATGGTTTTACAAAGTATTAATTCTGAAAACACTGAAATTGGTTTATCATGGCAGCTTATATGATTATTCAAGTGATGTTTTGGTGTATATAACTATTGAACTCTATTATAATATTGTATGACTAAAGCCATGCCTTTAAGGTATGCACGGCTGCATTCACAAACACCTCTGGAAAGGGCGGGAGAATTGAGCGATGGATTTGGAAATAGCAAGGCCATGTGGGGCGGGTATAAAATTTTTGGGGACGTATACGAATTATGTGTTTTGTAAATAATAAGTCGCAAGAAATAAGTTGCATGGAAAAAACATTCTTTGTTTGTCTTAATTGTTCAAAACATACACAAATATACAGGTGCTTTCTCACACCTATAGCCGTCAACCTTGATCATATGGAACTGCTCCACCCTCTCCTGTGTGTCGACAGAAAAGCTAATTTTGTTTTTATAAAGCAGTACAAAGATTACAGTGGGCTGCTTGTTCCAATGAAAACAAATTTAGGATTTATGAACATTAGGGAAATACTGCATTAACTTGCATAGTACCTGAAACCCGGGTCCTTGCCTGGCCAACTCGGGTGACAAACGGAAGACTTTTAATCCCCAAGGTGTGAATGTTCCATTGTTATGTTTATCTTATCCAGCTGGTGCCATTGTAGTGCCACTGTAGGAAAGGCTGGTCTGTGAAATTGATCCTCTGATAACTAAGTAATGAAGTAAGGTATTCCTAAGTTAATGGAGCTTTCCCGTAATGAACAGCCCATCTACAACTTTTGAAGTATTCTCTAGCAGAGACTGGAAATCAAACGTTTAAGCTTAACGTTTTAAAGCTAAATGGCAGCTGTTGGTAACCGTACTGACAACAACTTGTGAGACAACCTTTCAGGACATGAACAATGCACCAGTGGAAATCACACTGGGTCACTTTTAATAGGACGCAAATGGAACAGTATATACACTCTGTATGGCCTTTCAGTAAACAACACAGATTTATGTTTTGTGTATCAACTACCGTTTCTTGCTCTACTATCTGAAGTGTGATAATAAGTACAGTTTTTAGCTTATCAACACAGTCAAAAAGTTTAAAATTGAATTTAAGTCCGGACCAGAATTTATTTGTGATCAATAATAATCCTTACACATAAACACAGTGTTTTTCAATTCAGAATGTCTGTTATTCTAGCATGCTGTAGGAGTAGACCAAAGACATTTAGTTGACACACAGAGCCAAACGTGCTGAAAAATTGGCCAAACGGTTCATCTACTATCCCCTTTATACAATTATGTTAGTTATGTCCAGTTTTCCTTACAGGTGAAGAAAGTCATCCTGTTTCCAAAGCTTTCTTTATGTTATCGCTGTTTCTCTGTTTTACAAAATGAAATGCTAGAAGAGAAAATATATCAAAATAGCACCCCTCCTTCCCCCGGAAGAAACACTATAGGGAAAAAGTGCGTGACTAGAGCGAGAAACTGACGCTTTCTCGCAATCAGTGAGAATCTGTTCTTATTCTCACCGCTGTCGGTGAGAAAATTTTAATTTCCACTGGAGATTGGTGAGAAATGCATTCCTTGGCGAGAATCAAGTGTGAGAACAAATTCTCACCGGTGAGAATGAAAATTCTCACTAAGTACAGCGAGAATTGAAATTCACTGGCGAGAATCATCAAGACTCGCCTTTCAGAATCTTTATGATTCTCCCCAATGAACGGAGAGTCTTGATGATTCTTGCCAGTGAATTTCAATTCTTGCTGTACTTAGTGAGAATTTCCATTCTCACCGGTGAGAATTTGTTCTCACACTTGATTCTCGCCAAGGAGTGCATTTCTCACCAATCTCCAGTGGAGATTAAAATTTTCTCACCGACAGCGGTGAGAATAAGAACAGATTCTCACCGATTGCGAGAAAGCGTCAGTTTCTCGTTCTAGTCACGCACTTTTTCCCTATAGTGAAAAACACTCCCTAATAAACCAAAAAAATTCTGTCAATTTCAAGATTAGACCAGTTGCATTCTGAGGTGGATCTCAAAATTATAGCAAGTCAGAAGCGATACTTGAATGCCATTTGAGTTTATTAGGGGACATTTGAAAAAATCAGAAAACTTTTTTATTCTCGCGCCCCCTTCCCTCCAGAGGTGTTTGTGGGTGCAGCCTAAAAAACTAATACTTCGCTATTCGACAAGACATTCGTCGCTAAGAATATTCAACACTATACATACCCAGAAACACCATCTTAGGCTATGGTGTAATGTAAGCTTGTCTGTTTAAAGTAGAGCTGCAATAGACTCCGGCGTATATATTAATACATCTCTACTGAGTAAAACTTCGCGAGTTCTATCTGAGCTTTCCTGAAACGAGGAGTAAAAGGCAAGACCAGACATGAAAAGAGAAACATACATGAAACAAACAAGATCTATCTTACAAAAGCAATTATCCCTTCCTTATCCTTCTCATTTTAACACATGTCGTCAGCCACAAGCAAGCAAACACACACAAACAAATGTTCGATATGCTAGTATAATGATGTTACGATGAAATCGACTTGTGGTGTTGAACATGTCTGTCCAATTTACTTACGTGAGAATATTGGAGACCTCTGTTTGTTTGCTTCTTTCTTTCTTCTTTATTTCTTTTCTTTCTTTCTTTCTTTCTTTTTTCTTTCTTTCTTGCTTGCTTGCTTTCTTTCTTTCTTTATTTATTTATTTGATAACTCGTGTTAGCCAAGTCGATACGCTGCATCCGCAATAAGGAAGAGAAAAGGTAAACATGCCAATATCCTGCCTTCATATCATTGCTACTGTACAGCTGTAGTCATTAGCATATTCAATGTGCGGTAGAGACAGGAAGGAAGAATTAATGTTCTCTATGGTGACAGACAAGAGAAACAGGAAAAATTCAAGGGTGCCCAGAAACTAACGGTGGTTATGGCCGCCAACCTGCGTTACTTACAAATATATTCGCTGTCACCTGCATAAAATAATATAATATCAAACAAAGTATTTGGATAGGACATACTACTGTGTTTTCGTAATGTAATAACAAATGTCGCCCATTTAAAAATCTGTTTCTTCCTTATCACTATGACTACATGATAATGCAATCGTAAGTAATTTGGGTAATTTTAATAAGTGCCCATTAAGTGCCTATAAGTATGCCTGCCAAAACTAGATTCACGTCGTTTCATGGACATTTCGTGCAACTCACATGCCCCTCGGGCAAAATTGATATTACCAATAGCCAATGGCTAGTTAAATTACAAAGATGCTGGTTTCATTTTTATTGCGTTCCGGAGCTTTTTATTCACTACTACATTAGATAATTGTCTCTATTTTAATTTATCGTGTTGACGGAAAAGGGCAAAATTAAGAAATGTTTAAAGGGTACATTCAATACACTCAATTCCCTCCCTTTTTCTTTCCATTCATATTATACATAAGTGTTTTGCGCGGCAATCAATCATCAGTATAAAAGCAGATAATAACGACACAATAGCACAGCGGACCTATTTATCGCTCTGGGCCTTTTGTCAATTTGTCCTAGAATCCAATTTCTTATTTAAAAAATTACAGTCTTTTGTGTTCTCTTTTCTCCGTTCCTGTGCAGAATTTCATTTTTTGTGTGTGTTTTTATTATATGAAGCTCAGTACTATACTCTGTAATTATACATTATCGACTTACGTTGACATCAAGAACGGCTGAAAAATTATTACAATAAATGCCCCTTTGTAGAGTTAAACAACTACTGTGTTATTGCTATGGTTTTATTCTATTCTGCTTGTAAGAAAGACACCTTGATATGATTAGCATGTGGAAACAGGAAAAAGTCCAATTTGTATCCTGAGGGTCACAAAGTGTGAATATTTTCTCATTTGTAACAAACCTGTATATTTTTTCTCCGAAGTATCAATATTACCAATGTATTCGTGTACTGATATATCAAACATTTTCATGAGTTGTGTCAATATTTACCAAAATTAGATGATAGATTATATGATTTGACAAAAATTTGCCATTTCTCAGAAAGTTTTAAAATGTGATGCATTTTGTTTCGCACAAACTGGAAGCGGCGGCTTTATACACCAGCGCAAAATAACCTATATCTTACCGAAGAGGACACATGTAGCTGCGGCAGACCTCCATTGTGTGCATGGAAGCAAGACACTCTAAAACAATTCGAATTTTGTTTCTATTGATTAGCAGAATGAAGCAAACAGATAAGAGAGATTAGAAACATGATTCAGGGGGTCGAAATGCTAACTACATTACTACCATGGTGGTGGTTTTGTTCGTGTTGGGTGAAAAATAAAAAACACTCAAGAGACACCGCATTGTTCTCGCTGCTTTTTTCCTTGAACATTAAATCTTAATTAGAATGAATCCTTACAAACGCGATAAGAAAGAGCCAGACATTGGCTGTTACCAGGGGAGATGAGACATTTGCAATACATGACCTGTTTCTCATTTACTATGCTCAGTTATTGGTTCGACACTAGAGTAGCTTTTCTGATTAACGCATACGCTTGCATTCCTAAGTCCAAATAGTAAAATAACAGTTACTCTGGCAACTCTCACGTTTTAAATGACAATATTTTTGTCGGACGTTTATTGCTCCAAAGAGTTATGCAAATCGCATATGTTAGTGTGGCGTTGCAAATAACACAGGGCCTGCTGCTCAATATTACTCTTGTGCAAAATATTCGTGCACTTTTTATTAATATGTCAACCCAAATTTTTAATATCATGGAGTTTACGTTTTAGTAAGACAATTAGGTGTAAGTTCGGTGGGAAGGAAGAGTTACTTTTTGTTTAATAAGTAGATTTCCTGACTTCTCTTCCTCGCATTTTAACATTTCAAATATAATTTATCTGCGACGTTTTCACATCATTTACTTTCAATACTATATCGCTGAATCACTGATTTGTTGGCATTAACGTTTTCACATTTTAAATGAAGTATTTTAAATTTACTTCCCATTATTTCAATCACTTTTTTGAATTTCAGTCTTTCAAACCCTAACATTTAAAATTACAGACAATGCAAAAACGAAAATCGACGGTTTTTTCTATATATGCTCTAGTTCCATTAAAGGTACACATTTGTTGTGTCAGCCTCGGAGTCCGACCTTTCACGCCACTTTCCGACTTTTAGAGGGTATGCTAGAGGTGAACGTTTATTCTGACTGCTATTATTGTGTAGGGTCAAGAAAAACACATTTTCAACTTCTACCAAGAACGCAGTGTTAGTTTTTCATCGATTTTGCGACATATGCACGTAAATTCTAGAGAAATATAAACGTCCTGATCGACAAAACTATCTTTGTTTATAATCATTTTTTTATAAAAAGACAATAGCATCTTACGCAATTTGTTAAGTTAGGTCAGTGAGCCCCTTTATACGCACAAAAGTATACACCGGTGAGATTTTCACCGGGAGCAAGTTAAGGCATCATAATGTCTTGCCATTTCGTTAATACTCCAACTCACTAAAATTGTATTTTGTTCAACACATGCAAATATGAAATTGTAACAGGTCCATATTGGCATAAGTCTCCAAAAATTCATAGCTAAACAAAATTCTGGAAAATAGGGCCAAAGTCTGAGGACTAATAAATCAGAAGTTGCAGAAATAAATTTCTACCCCTGCCTCGCCGGCTCCATAATACAAAACAGCAACATAAGTAGCGGTTATAAACCTTCATGACAATCATGACAAGTA
>LD345329.1:28303-50275 GCA_001465055.1 Ptychodera flava | reverse complement strand
CTCATGCACCCACTAAATCTCAAGACACATACTTTTAATGTTGTTTTTCTTGTTTATTGCACTGAGTTCTTCCAAAAAATATATAAATACCTTATGAAAAATTGTTTCGAGGAACGGGAACTTAATTTTTGGGTTTGAAATTTAGCAAATTTTACGATTTACGGCCAATGGCCGATATAAAGTCTAATCGACGTTCGATTATTAATTAATCCCTATTAATTTATATATCAATGAAAAGGCCATGATCTTGGCTTTCTAAAAATGTAACGTTTATAGTATTTTATTGTTTCTGTTTCCGTCGAGCGGTAGATACGTGACCCCTACCCCATCGTTGAAATCCAAGATGGCGGCAAAGATGGCGGCAAAGATGGCGCCAAATGAACCCCATGGGACACGATTTGATTTTGGGAACATCAAAATTCATTAAATATAGACCCTTAGGATTACAAAAATGTAGGTTAAAAAAATACATCCATGGGGTGCATGGGAACCCTACCTTCCGACCCGACTATAGTGATAACGTATATTTTATTGTTCTGTGAAGCATACTACTATTAATGAACCTGTTGTAAAACACGTGAGCATATTCAGTTCATATCTGGTTAGATATATTTTTGATCTTTGATTGTTTAACATGTACAAAGAAAAGAATTCCGACAAACGCTTTGATTTTCATTTGTTTTATTTTGATGGCAATTTCTTAATATGCAGTATTTATTTATAACTATAATGCAATAGCAAACCGAATAAAGTAGCCCCTTTTTTGTTATTTTAAAGTCGCATTAATGTAAACATCCACCGTCTTCTTTTTTGTCAGGTTTTACAAATATTGCTTCTGGTAAATTGACTTCGGCAAGTCCAGCACCAGCACAGTCAGAAGAAGCTATTGATGGGAACGTTGATACTTGCTTTCTCATTGATGACGTTGAACATCAAAAGTGGCTGCTCATTGACCTGGGAAGTCATCCTGAATATCGCATTGAAGAAGTAAAGCTGAGAAATAGCAAACCCACAGTTAAGTAATCGACGTTGTTTTAATACGCTTTAAACAATATCACGAAGATAGCATGTCAGTGGAATATGGTTTTCGACGAATACCTTATAAAACGTTGTAGGTCATATAGTCCGGCAGCCAGTGGGGTAAACCTTGCTTTGTGGTCTTAAGTTTTTTTTCTTAGTGAATTTCATTTGTCAAGACCACATCAAAAAGAAATATAACTACTGGCCCTCTGTCAGCATTGAGCAATTTGAGAAAATTAGCATAATCAAAATGGCCGCCAAATTATTGCACTTTGTATGAGAAAGAAGACTCAAATGACTTTATATATGCAGTAACTTTGTTTTTATCTTTTAGTCACCAAGCTATTGCTAACAGCAAACTGGAACATAAATGTTGGCATATTTATTTGAATGACATGCTAATTTGCATGATTTAAGATGGCAGCCAGCTGTAAACATTTCTTTGTGAAGCGTAACTCTACTATCATTTACTGTACTTTGTGCTGTAATAACACAGTAGATTTCACATCACTGTTTTAAACACGATTGGAACTAATTTTGGATACTTGGATGGTCAAGTAATGTCAATTACGTCTGAAAATATTATCTCATCTGCTTTTCTTTTTAAGTTACATACTTGTTTTTATGAGCAATTTGTAATATTGCAACATTCAGCTATACGGCACCTAAGAAGTTTGAGAAATTTGAAAAATATGAAAATCCAATTATCCCAAATTAGTTCCAATCGTGTTTCTAATAGTTGCACGTACATAAACTTTTTTTCCGTTGCAAATTCAATGTTGATAATCAGACATGTAAGCAGCCGACTAGTTTAGCCTTCGCCCATTGTCAAGTACTCGTCAGTTTACTTCTAAAAAGATGTAAACTGATGCCGACAGTGTTCTAATAATTGTGTTCACTCTGCCAAGACCAGAGCCTGTGTTATGTTTCTTAGTAAGTTAGGGATCTATATGCCTTTGCTAAACCAACCTTAGTTGTGATTTTCTAACCGAACCAATGATTAAGTAAGGCGGGAGCTTTTTACCCTCGACTATCAATGCATTATATGTACATTTTCTAACCGAACCAATGATTAAGTAAGGCGGGAGCTTTTTACCCTCGACTATCAGTGCATTTTATGTACATTTAAGAAGAAAACGTTGTGTGATTCACACATTACGATCGAGGTTGATATGGAATCTGCTGTAGTAACATTTAATCCATTATAAGTCATAGTTTGTGTATCTTCAGGAAAATACTTCAGGTTTGGAGTACAATGACTTATAGAAGATATTGCCAAAGTTACTCAAATTCTCTAAACGTAAAAAGGGGAAGGCGGCTCCACACACATACCATTTTGTTCAGTTTTTTCGTATGTTACTTTTGTGTATTTTTTTATTTAAATACACAGTGTTGGTATACTACGACGATGCGCCGTTGGGTCTGTAGTTTCAGAAATCATTTGTGATCCACTTTAACGTGCTTTTCGAAACTCTTAGATGTGAGTTCTTCATCAGTCTCTTAATATAGTTATCCCAAGTTTGTTCGTGTATGACCTCTAGAATTACATTTGTTCATTTAATTACGAAACTAGTATTGATATATTTTGATCTGAATCCAATCCTGTGTGAGATTTTATATTTTTATTGTCTGTGTATGGCCTGTTTTCTTTTGGATGTTGTTGAACGTTTTTGTTCTTTACTTAATGTGTTTATTTGTTTGTTTTTTCTCTTTTTCGTTGTCCTTTGCGTTGATTTTGGCTCTTACTACGAGTAATTCATCTTTTAAGTTTTGTTTATCTTGTATGCTTTTATTGGTTTTTCAGGGAACAAGAAGTAAAGACGTTCATCGCTTTCAATTATTTTCCATTTCATTGTTAGTGCTCGTTTTATATCGTTTGTTCTAATTTGTGGACTGTATTTGGTTGTGACATATTCGTGTTTTGTTATTATTGATTTTCTCTTGTTTGAGGTACGGTTGCGGCTTGTGTGTCCAACTTCTCTTTTTGATTGTGCAATTTCTGTGGTCTTGTAACCTCGTTTTGGTAATTTTTTGTGTTAAAAATTCAACCTACATGCGCATATCTCAGCAAATTACCTTTAATTAAACCGGGCCAGTAAAAGTACCTTTCTGGTTGCACGAGTTTCTGTCTAGATATTGAAATGGTCCATTGTTTGGTGTGAGTTTTTGAGTCGAGAATTGTCCCTTTATTGTATCGTTGACCTTTGTAAATCATTAATGATACTTTGAGGACAGTACTTTATTGTAAATTTGAGTGACTTGTTGATGTTAGCCATAAATTCATTCAGCTCACTTTCTGTTCCTGTATAGATCATGAAAACATAATCTCTGAATCGTTTCCAAAAGGAAATTCTTCTTCTGGGTATTTTAATGACCTCAGTTTCCAGGTTGTAGAATGTTGTGTCGGCGATTTCAGGCGAAACTGGTGAATCAATGCTACAGCAACAAATCTGTTGGTAGAAGTTTCTGTTAAATTCAACCGTACTATGTTGCAGAATTATCGTTAGTAATTCTTTAGTGGAACGCTTCGATGTTGTCTTTCTATTTTACAGCTGTAATTGATAGTTGATACTGAATCAAGTACGTTTGTGACAGGTACCATTGCTTCACTTTGTGGAGTATTTGTGTACATCGAGATTATATCCAGAGTGACTAGTAATGCATTACGTGGTATCGTTATCTTGCTTAGGGACGGATCATTATATCTTGGAAGGGGGTGGTCAAAAACAGAAGAAAAAAAATTTCAGAGCAGAAAGTTAGGAAAAAAAATCTTCAAACTAGTTTGCAAAATAAAAAAAAAATATGAACACAAATGCGTAAAAGAAAATCTGCAAAAGTCTTTAAAATCTTAAATTTTTTTTAGATTTCACCGACAGGAAGCAACTTTCTGTATTTTTTAGTACATCCTCCAGGCACATTTTTAATTTTAATTTATACATTTAGAGTGACTGTATCCCTTATACTGGAAGTTGTGATTATTTTATCTTTTCAGGACTTTTGTATTCTGATCACTTGAAAATTGTAAAATTATAGAGCCTGTTTTCTACTTGTTTCCTGCGTACAAACCAAGCAGGTACACTAGGTAAAACATTGAAACTATGGTATAGTTGTCAAGACAGAAAGTTGTATTTGCCTTTTAAGATCAAGGTAAACAGATGCAGGCCACATCAGGTTCATTTTTTTCACAGCATTTTATTGCAATGATGAATACAAGAATGGGTGAACAAGTAGAAACACGTCAATAATGATATAACCAAATATCAAGTCATTATATATTATTTTAAAAAAGGCATTTTCAATTCTTTTTTCTCAAAAAACCGCTCAAAAAACAACAGCAACACATTTTTTTAACATTCAACAATACACTACGTAGAATGCCATCTATCCAACAAAGCCCAACACAAAAACACACAAAAGGGTTGAACTTTGAAAGTTTCTCGATAGCAAATACTGAATAAATCTGCATGAATAATCGTTTGTGTGTAGCAAATGCTGAATGACAATTATCTGAAGAATTTTTCCACCACAAAAAAGAGCATGATTTAAACAAATCTTAAGGGGCTTATGTAGCAAATTTCAAAGAAATTGGACGAGCCTTTTCAGAGAATACAGATTTTTTGACCATGAATGGCAGAAATTGCCCTAAAAAGACAAATATTGAAATTTCACCACATCTATACACATCCACTCAATTTGGACATGCTGCTACAGAGAAATATATGTTTTGATCAAAAGAGGGCAACAATTGCTCTAAAAACACAAATATGCAAATTTCACTGTATTTTGCAAACAGCTTTTCAGCTTGTCAAAATCAATTGTAAATCATGAGATATGCGTGATGTTTGGTGGGGTGAATGTAGGCATTTCACCACGCAGTAGAAAGGGAAGCCAGGAAACCAAAATAGTCAATTTTCAAAACTATAGGAAGCTACTGAGAAGCAAGAAGACCATGTTTCAGAGGAAGATGTGTAATCCGAAAACAATGCTCCCCAAGTGCCACCAAATAACACCATTTTAATCTCTATTTTTCAAAAGCTCCAACGGCAGGAGGGGGGACACCAACCTCCTGACCTCCCCCCCCCCCGCAAAAATACTCCCCAAGTGCCACCAAATAACACCATTTTAATCTCTATTTTATAAAAGCTCCAACGGCAAGAGGGGGGACACCCCCCTCCTGACCTCCCCCACAAAGATACTCCCGTAGTGCCACCAAATAACACCATTTTAATCTCTTTTTTTCAAAACCTCAAACAGCAGGAGGGGAGACACCCCCCCTCCTGACATCCCCCGCAAAAATACTCCCCAAGTGCCACCAAATAACACCATTTTAATCTCTATTTTTCAAAAGCTCCAACAGCAGGAGGGGGGGACACCCCCCTCCTGACCTCCCCCCAAACCCCCCGTTACCGCTTGTGCGGCTGCTTGTGGTGCTTTGCACCACATCTTTGCCCTCTTTATCTTCAGACAGCGACGAACGAAAAAAAAATTATGAATGTGAAAATTTACTCTGAAAAAAAAATTTGCACAGTTAATCTCAATAGGAAAAAAATTGTAAAAAAAAATCACAATTGCATTGTGACCACATCCCCCCCCCCTCCAAAGGTCTAATTTTTTTTTTTACTCGTTTATTGCTTTTATGAAAGTTTTACATTCTTATTTGAACAAAATTGGTAGCCATCTTATATGAATTCTCCCCTTTTGAAAGCAGCTTTCCTTGCATAAGTTCTGACAAATAAGAAATTGTCTTTCAGTAAATCAATAATCTAAATAAAAATATCAATACATAACTGGTTGTAACTGGGTGAAAACATACAGAGTAGTATTAATTTTTTTTCTTTACTTGTCTTTTACAAGTTGTGAGAAAGCACTTTAATGTTCTCTTAAACGCACTTCGGCGTTAAAAAATTCAAATAAATTAATATTTTGCAGCTTGTTTGTATCTTTGTAAAGCATCCATGACTTATAGATGGTGAACATTGCTACTACTATAAGAAGATTAACAACTCTGTTTTGATTTGGTAGACCACATAAAAGTGTCTTCAAGGTGATCTCTACATGAAAATGAAAATTTTGTAGTAAAAAGGATTGAAAGTCTCTCCAGAAAAGCTTAACACGCTCACACTCTATGAACATATGACAAAGGTCATTTGTTGACATACAGATCTGACAAAGACTGGTTTCCATTATTTTCCACCTGTACAGGTTTAAACCATGTGGAAGTATGTCATGTGTAAATTTGTACATAAAGTTTGACAGTTTTCTTTCCTTAGTTACAGTTATAACTCTGTTATACCATAGTTCTGACCAATTAAAGTCATTCCCTAAATTTAAAATTCGATTCCACTTTTTGGAAACCCAAGGCTCGACAAATTTTTTACGAATGAAAGACCAATAGTATTCCTTTGTTGTGATTTTGTTGATAAATTTTCATGAAGAAAAACCTGGCAGAAAAGCAGAGGCTGTCAACAAGTTCAGCGGCTCTGGTTGAAAAATAGAAGTTGACTGCTCTACTTGAGCACGCCAGCCAGCTGGTATGGCATTATACAACATAAACAGCTCACATACAAAATTTGACTTGTCATGAATATTACGTGAAAGCCATCGTATACGAAAACTACCATCAGTATCAATAACGTCATTTATTAAGAAAATATTAGACTCAACCCATGATTTGAATAGTAGAACTTTACCCTTAAACTGAACATGTTTGTTACACCAGATAACTTGTTGTACGATATCTTTTGCATTGTTGACTGGTGAACAGCCCCCACCGGCCTTGTGCCATGCGATGATGGCATATCTATAAAAGTCCGGGAGACCAGGTGTGGCCGGACAATACTTTGAGTCATCAAAATTCATGTGAAAAATCATTTTATCAAGTCCTGCTCTATACAAATAAAACAGGGGAATGCATTTCCATGAAGGCATAATAATATCGGAGTTTTCTCTCAGAAATCGTGAAATCCAAGCAGCAAGGAAGGATTTATATTGAGAGAATACGTCATACATTTTTAATCCACCTTGGTTATAATCACCAATAATAGTTTTGCGCTTAATTTTGTCGAACTTTGATCCCCACAGAAAGTTAAAGAAAATTCTTTCTAAACGTTTGAGAAAATCGTCCGAGACAGTGCAGATATTTAAAAGAAACATGATTTTTGCAGCTGCCAAGGATTTAATAACAGTAATTTTGCCAAACAAAGTAAGGTTTCTATGAGTCCAAAGATTTAGAGTGTTTTCAACAGATGACAGTTTTTTATCTAAGGCAAAACGAATCTCATCATACGGGTTGCTTGAAAAATAAGTACCAAGAGATTTTATAGGTTCTATTGGCCAACGTATGCCTGCATGGGAGTCTTTTATATTTTTCAAGGAACCAATCCACAAACCTTCAGTTTTACTGATATTTAAAGTGGGGCCTGCTACTAAACTAAAGTCATTAACAATACCTAAAACCTTAGTTATTGAAGTTTTATCAGAAACAAAAATGGTAGTATCATCAGCTACCTGGGAAATGCGTATTTCTTTTGATAAAATTTTTGAGTAGCATACCCTGATTCCATTCATGTCTTTTTCAGATCTAATTTTAATAGCAAGAATTTCAACGATTAATAAGAAGAGCAAGGCAGATATGGGGCAACCCTGTCGTATACCTCTTTTAAGTAGCAATGGTTGTGATATCCATCCATGATTCAGCACACTAGCTTGACAGTCATTATACGGGACTCGAATAAAGTTAATAAAATTATCCCCAAAATTAAACTTCTTGAGAACATTGAACATAAAATTCCACTCAACTGTATCGAAAGCTTTTCGAAAGTCAAGAAAGGGAACAGCACCTGGTAAGTTTTCATTATGTGTATACTCAATGATATCATAAATTAATCTAATATTTTGCCCAATAAAGCGCTTTTTCAGATAGGCTGTTTGGTCATGATTAATAATCCTACCTAGAACGGGTTGTAGTCTAGCAGAAAGAACAAAGGCGATAATCTTATAATCCAAATTAAGAAGACTTATCGGTCTCCAATTTTCAAGTCTATCTCGTTCATTCTTTTTATGAATTTAACGGAGGAGGGCATGTCTTTGTGTATATGATAATTTACCATCTTGCATACATTTACATATGGTTTCATGAACTATAGGGCCAACACAATCCCAGAATTCCTTGTAAAATTCCGCTGTTAACCCATCACTCCCAGGGGCTTTATCATTTCTTAAACTGGCAACAACTTTAGTGCATTCACTATATGAAATTGGCATGTCCAGCAGTATTTTTTCCTGGGCATTTACACTATTCTCGACAATAATATTATTTAAATAATTATTGACACTATCACTTGAAACCTCATTTGATGAGTATAATTGATGATAAAAACCCCGAGTGGCATTTAATATATCCTCAGGATTTTGTAATTTGGTCTCGCCATCCTTCAGACTTACAATGTCATTTTTAGAGCTGCGCTTTTTTTCAAGATTTAGAAAGTACTTAGTCGGCTTATCACTTTCTGCATACCATTTTGCTCTGGCCCTTACTTTTGCACCCTTTTCCCGATCAGCATAGAGTTGCTCAATCTCAAACTTAACTTTTTCATACTCATTTGGGACCATCGAGTCAAGGGTTGAATCTGTTTTCTTTTCAAGCTCTACAAGTTTTTGTTCTAGCACAGGTAGGCGGTCACGCTTTTCTTGTGCACGTGATTTGGAAAAGTTGATAGAGAAATCCTTTATGCGGGTTTTACAGAGTTCCCAAGTTAAATCAATGGGACAACTACGACTTTCTATTTTTGTCTTTTCAATTACATTGATTATACCTTCATTGTATTTTTCTACTTGTAGTAGATTTGCATTCAATTTCCAGACTCCCGGTCCTCTTGGAAAATCGGAAATCTTAACGGAGACAAAAACAGCACGGTGATCAGTGAGGATGGCTGGCTTGATTTTACAAATATTTACACTTTCCATGAGAGTTTTCGGAATAAAAAAGAAATCAAGCCTTGACAGGACTAATGGTGTCTTTTGACGAAAAGTAAATTCTGATACATTAGGATTTTTAGAGCGCCACACATCAACAACTTTCAAAGACGAGCAAAATGATTTAAGAGCAGTTATTGAACTCGAAGCAAAATTAAGACTTCCGCCTTTTTTATCCTTGAACTTGTCGAGAAAACACTTAAAATAACCAGCAATTATAAGATTGTGTATCACATTGGAAAAAATCCAATTTGGAGTATTCTGGAGAAAAATATGTCTCTCCTTTGGCCTATTAGGAGCATAGATATTTACAAACGTGAAGTGATTCTCAAAAATTTTGCAATTTACCAGCAACTTTCTGCAATCAGAATCGTTTTCTGTAGACGTAACAATAACATCGATATCAGGATGAAACAAAATAGCAACACCCCTGCTATTTGAGGTTCCAAAAAAATGAAAAGCTTGACCTTTCCAAGAATACTGAAAATCAGATAAAATGTCTTCAGTGATGTGCGTTTCCTGCAAGAAAACGACATGAACCCGTTGTTTAAGAACCCATCGAAGCAGTGATTCACGTTTAATTGTGTCGCGAAGACCTCGAACATTTAGAGTTAGACATTTCAGTTCATGGTCATTCATTGTAAGACGAAAAGATGCAAGTTATATACAAATTGATGGCTTACGGTGGTTTATCTCGTTTAGGAGATTGTTGTGAGTCAGGGGGTGATTGTAGTGGACGCTTCCTTCTCGGTGACGCGGTGCCCTGTTCTAGCACGGCATGTTTCGACGATTGAGTATTGCGCTGATGACGCAGGAAGGTTACAATCGATGTTTGTGGTATTGTTTCAAGGGACCTCGTGCGTCTAATGGTGGCACTCGTATTGGACGATGTTGCGAGAACATCTGTCTCCGTAGTCCTAACAGTTGTTTCATTTGCGGCGCTTCTTTGCTGCATCGCGTCTTGGGTTGTATTTCGTTTATCCGCGTTCTTACTTTTCTTCTTCTTTTTCGTCGATTTTTTCTTACCTTTCTCCACCGTATCATTATCCCGCGCGACGGTAGACGCATCATGAACGTCGGCTGGAGCACTTTCAACATTCTGTACATACTGTTTATCAATAAAAGATTCTAGGTCAGATATAGTGGTAGATGATATCGATGATTTTTCTGACCGAATCCCGGTTATCTGATGCTCGACATTTTCTATCTCAGTAGCCGTCGCATCAGTACTAGTTGCGTCGTTCTCATCGGGTTCATCACTGAACTCGGCAGCCCCAACATTTTTTTGTGTTCTACTAACAGGCTGCACAGATGACGTGTCCTGACGCTCTTGCTGACTGGCTGACGTTACACTTTCTCGATAGTTTTCATTTTGTTGTTTTTGTCCTCTATAATAAATTCTAATGTTATTGAATTTTCCCATTTTGATATTATAAGTTGGAATCGATCGGGCGACAGATTTTACGAACACATAGCGATTTCCGGTATAGCAGTCCGTTAGCTTGCCATTGACACGGAGCTGTTCATGGTTTATTCCAGTAATCTCGCATCCGTACTTTTGAAGCCCAGCATGAAATATTGAGTTATCTGCCGAAAAAGGCAAACCTTTGAGGGTTAGTCGTACAACTTAAGAGCGACGAATAAATGGATTGCGTTCTCTAATTTGTATGAGTTTACCTCTCAAAACAATACCTGAAGCCATGATCCGCACACGGTTTTCCAGTCCGTCAATATAAATGCGACAGAGGCCACCAGCAAACTGTATACAGCGAAGGAACTCTGTAGACAGTGAGCCACTTGCGCTGATATAGACCTCTTCATGGGTTAGATAGAGTTCGGTATTTCGTTGTTTCTCTGGAAAGACATCGTTGAAAGTGAAGAACACGGGTCTTACGTCATCGTTGCCACGTTCTTCCATGCTGTTGCTCTTGGTTCAGACTTCTTTTTTGAAGTATGGATATCTCAGCTTGATAAGCAAATTTTCAAGAAATTTACGCGTAGATTCAACTCTAGGGTATTTACAATACACCTGAGAGTGGTTTTGGACGAGAAAATTCGTAGTAATACAACAATAATTTAGAATCAACCTTAGCGCTGCGTTCGATAGCCGTGGCTTAGTCGAGCCTCGCTCTCCCAAGGTCTAATGGTCCATCCCTTAGTTTGTTGGTAAAGTCCGTTGTGTCTTTAATGTACGTTGGCTGGTTTTGTACAATCAGCTTTCAGAAATAGTTTATGTTTTGTATTCCAATATTTTGTGTTTTGGGCTGCAGCAGCCACAAATAATTGGATCGTGACGGCAAACGAAATTTGCCGATGCTGGTGGCTTTTTGTGAGTTTTTGGATTGGATACTGCGTTGGTGTGCGTATTATATGTATTCAAGGGATCCTGATATTTGAACGTATCATTGTCTATTTGTTTGTGTCCGTGTAGTTTTCTGGTTGTGTTGTAGCTATCATCAAAGTTTACATGCACTTTTGTAAAGTAATCTGTTTGGCTTATAAGTCTGTGACATTCTTCGATGGAATATGTTGAACTTAATATTGCTATTCCACTTCCCTTGCCTTAATCTAATGGTTTTATGGTAATTTCATGGTTAGATTGTGTTGAAATGAATTTCGGACTTTGTCAGTTTTGTCGCCTCAAAGTAGTTCTCTAGTTGTGGATGTTTTGTTGTTTGTGGTACCCATTTCGATTTCACTTTGAATGGGTGACTGATCGACTGTTTGTGCCGGATGATAAATTTTATTCGCATTCTGCGAATGTAATCATTTGTGTCTTTCATGAGATGTTTTATATTAGGGCTTTCTGTGTAGGGATAAATTTTAAGCCTCTATTCAATGTTGTTATTTCAGGAGTTAATAGTTTGTATTCTGAGAGATATTTTAAATAATTTTGAGTTCTCAGGGATTTGTATTTGGTATTCCTGTTTGCGTCTTATTTTTTGTTTCTTTCTTTATTGAATTCTTTTCTCGTCCTTTGCTTCCATTATTAGAAAAGCTTTCCTCAATATGTTGAATTTTCTGTGTGTATATTTTGAGTGTGATGGCCTGGCCACCGTATTTCAATGGCTGAAAAAATTGGTGGCCCTGGAAAAGGGCCCTTTGGTTTCGTTTGGTTTGAAGAAGTGGTTTTTTGTACGTAACAACTTATTTTTTGAGTTTATGTGTAAGTTGTTATTTGACTTCTTCTTCGAAACGTCCGAGGAGCTTTTTTGCTTGTTGTATTTGGTCTCTTTCTGTTAGAACTTGTATTTCTTGTAAGACTTTAACACGATTGGAACTAATTTGGGATAATTGGATTTTCATATTTTGCAAATTACTTAAAAGTGTTAGGTGCCATATAATTGAATGTTGCAATATCGCAAATTACTCATAAAAAGTGTATAATATAAAAAGAAAAGCAGATTAGGTAACATTTGTAGATTAAATCTACATTATTTCACCATCCAATTATCCCAAATTAGTTTCAATCGTGTTCTTTTGTGGTAGCTTCTTTTGCCAGTTATTGGGCCGGTTATATTTGTGTTCGGGCATGTAATTCGCAACCAGTTTGGTCAGATGTCGACCAAATAGTTGTACTGCTGCTACCACAATAGGATAACCTGTTACGCAAGCTTTTACCCGTATTTGCAGACCTTTTGGTACTATTCAGGTTTAAATGAGACTACTGAGTGCTTCTTCTTGTTTGTGTATTGTGTTGAGAGAGCTGTATTGGGCACGGAGTCTACTTTTACCTCGTTGTAGACAACACTGTGTCCAACACTGTGTCCAAAATTATAGAAGACAATAATATTAAACATATTAAGAGTAACATTGCAAAACACTGGACATCCATAAAATAAGATGGTGTTTTTGAGCTGCCTTCCCCTTTTTACTGCCGCACCAATTTATTTAGCATCAATTGTAGAATTGGTTATAATCTACTTCGGTACAGTTCAAACTTTCCTATAAAACATGGTTTATGTGTTTATTTATGGAAATTAGTATTTAAATTTAATCATTTTGATTACTAAGCTGTTTTTATTGAAGCACTAACAGAATTGTGCTTTTACTAGCAGACTTTAACAAGATAAAGCCTATTTCTATTGCTTCCAGTGGTAATTTGGCGGCCATTTTGTTAATGCTAATTATCTAAAATTGTTCAATACTGACAGAGATCCAGTAACTATTTTTGCACTTTGGTCATCTTGACCAGCAAAATCCGGTTTTACCCCAAAACAAGGTCTAGGACAAAAAGTGGATTTGGCTGCCGGACTTATATCCAAGACAGGACTACATTAACCAAGCAATATTTCTGCTGTCCCACTTTCTTAAAACCATTTGCGAAACTTAGCATAGAAATATTTAAATTGCCTTGGTCAGAAAATCAGCTTATAATACTGTGCGACATCGCAGGCAGGAGTAAACCCTCAGAACTGAATGTAATGTGTTCATAACGCATTTGAGTTTTGATAAGTTGAATGGTAAAAGCGCACCCTCAGTGACATAGAAGGGGATTTAACCTAGAGTGAAACAGTGCTAAAATGATATGTATTTTGAAGGAGGTGAAACGAAAACTTAATCTCAGCTCGTTGAATACCATTCAAATGATTAAATTTGTTCGGTACAAATGAAATAAGTGTCAAGAGTATTAATGTTCTTCGCCAGTGGCTATACTAGCCCTCTTTTAATAGCATGCTTCTTAGGATCAAAACAAGCCATATTTTGTTTGAGAATAGGGCAATGTTCAACTCGACAACAATTATACATACAGAGTTTAAGGGGCAAGAAAGAGAACAGTGAGTATTCTTGGGGAAAAGGCAACGTGACGTCCGATGCTAGCGGACGATGTAATGACGAAACGCCACGTCAGCCACACCAACGATTCACGTTAATCCACCATTCCAATTTAAAAGCTGACATGTATAAGACGGATCAAAATACCGAAAAGAATACAATAAGAATCACTTTAGAACTGAATCCCAACCTTAATATGTATGGATGCCCGAAGCCTAAATAACTCTGTTTACTGTTTTGGCAAAATCGATCGAATGGAGGCGGATTCCGGAAAAACATTGCTCTAATCTAATTACTAAACTAGATATCATAAAACTTGGATGAATACCCCCACTGTGTCAAATAAAAGTTCAGTAAGACATATTGAAAATTGCTAAATGTACTTTGTTTGACCAAAAATTTCCTCAGCAATCATTGGTTACATCGAAGTTAATGAGATTGCCTAATTTTCTCATTTATGGTTGCCATGGAAATTTCTTAAACAACCTTTACAGCAGTTATGTGTATGTGGCCATTCGGGATTTGGGAAAGTCAAATGTTGCAATCGAAATGGGTGAACAAGTTGAGATACTACAAGACACTAAAATAATGCATCTTTTTTTATTTTTTTCGGATTCTTCACTATGAAACACAATTACTTTAGTCTCAAATTGAAAAAAATTACACCTACCACCAGGTTTTGTTTCTGTTAATATTAATTGAGCACCCCATAGCTCACTACTCGCATTGAAATCGTTGAACATTTTTACAAGATTAACTACATCAAGCATGCAAGCAGCTAAGCAGCTCCTATAAACACGATTGGAACTAATTTGGGATAATTGGATTTTCATATTTTACAAATATCTCCAAAGTGTTAGGTGTCATATAGCTGAATGTTGCAATGTTGCAATATCGCAATTACTCATAAAAACAAGTAGATTACATCGGCACTACTTCATCTTCCAATTATCCCAAATTAGTTCCAATCGTGTTTATAGCAAAGTTTCGCGTGTTCTACAAAGTTGCAAAATTTTGACGACATCTACCACCTAGATATCAATGTCATAGAGAAAGATAGATAGAGTGGCAACGGGTATTGTTTAAGGCGTGAAGCGGTTACGTAACCAATCCAGGTTCGCCTCGCCTCAGGGTGCTCTCGCCTCTCTTTTCCGACGAGTGCCGACCATGAATCCTTCGGTAATTTTCGGATTTTCGCCAATTGTTAAGCGAAAGTATGTTCGGCAAAATTTGTGTTGTTGTTGTCGTGTGGTGCTGAGCAGAATTGACGTGCTGGCGAAAACGGGAGTGTTTTGAGCTTCAGAAAAGTGAGTTTTACTGTTTTAAAAATTCCTCTCACATTTTTATGAATATATAATGAGTGTGTTTGAACCAAATTTGAAAGTCTTTTATCGATACTGTCTGGTTTTACTCAATGGTTTACGGTCAGTCATACCCTCTTTTACACGTGCGTCAAGGAAGGACATGTTTATGAAACTGCTGGCGTGTTATGTTTTGATTGGCGTGAAGCAGTGTTTCTGGCCTGAGAGCTCATAAAGTAACTATGGTTGCTACGCGACTGGCAGTACGATGCCATCTCGTCGTATTTTTCGCACAATCTCGTGTAATAATCAACCACAATACAAACAAAGCCTCCAAAAAGTTTAACACCTTTGAAGCTCATTTTAATATAAAAAGCCAATAGTCTACCGAGACGACCATGGAACAAAAGGCATGCAAGTGTTGCCACTCTGTCCATGTTACTCTGTGTCAATGTGTATCATATCTGATTCAATATTTCGATTGCGTATATATCCGTTCTACACTATCCAGCACAGTCACAGCCAAGCCGATGTCACAGGGACGCAATTACTCACTGTTATTTCCCTCCCTCTGGGATTTTTACTTTATGTCAATAACAATCAAGAGCGTACAGGTCAGAAAACAAAACATGCCTTCGTCAAGGCTAAAGCGTCAAGTTTTCACATTGCATTAACTACAATATGGAACAAAGTGCATCTCCATCTGCCATCACTGAGATACATCGAAGGTATATTCTGGATGGCAAATGCCACGCTTATATTTTGGATCTGAAAAATTCGAAACTACTTCCCAGGATAATTAGTATTCCGTTTACCTCCATCTTGTCCTATTTAAAAAGACATGTTAATTTAATTTTCAATATATTATGCTACTGGGCATAAGCCAGCGCTAGCATAACTTACACGAAATGTAATCCATAAGTTTGACTGCGGTATGTAATCGCCACAGACATGAATTATGTTGCTACTACATATTCATGAGTACAGATGACGCCATTACCAGATCATCAGACACACATCGACAATTAATCAAAAGGAATTTAACTTATGAAAGACAGGATAAATTGGCAAAGTTGCGCCTCCGTCATAATGATAATATTTCCTGCCAACACTAAACAGTTTGATGATCCTGATGATGAAAAAACACAGACAAAGCTCCTTGCACGCCAATGCAAGAAAAAATATTGATATTTCAAGATATTTGTTGTTTGTGTATTGCTACCTGACCAGTAACTCTGACTTTTGACAATTTTTCGGTTTCTGTCTCAGATGTATCTTTTACTTCTTGAAGCATTTCGAACTACCCAATATGTCGTTCGTCGGTTCAACTTGTCAGTGCATCACATTGGCAATTATAAAAAGCATAAATCTGGTCTGCAGCTAAATGTGATTATCAACATTGGCAAAACAAAAGACAGATATTCAGTCAATGCCTACAACTTAAGTACTGGATGTTTCAAAACATTTCGGAATGTATACTTTGAAACTGTTGCAGATGTATGCAACAAAATCTGAAAAAGAGTTGTGGATTAAGGTCTTTAGCATTATTTGATAGAATAACATTTTGTAGAGATCGATTTAGAGTCTGTTTAAATTGGTATTACATTCAATATCTATTAAGATAATGGCCGTTACCTATAAATTAAACTTTATATCGACAAGAACATCACATGTTAAAAGTAGTATGGGAATATTTATCAGTAACTCTGTAACAAGAAGTGATTGATTCTCACACATTCTTTATAAGACTATTGACATCCACGCTTCAAATAACATATTTCAACAAATATATCTGAAATAGGCTCTCAGTAAGGAAAATAATTTGAGTCAAGTGTCACATGTTTTGTCATATTGCCATGTAAGGCACTTACGCCATATTCCATAGAATACGATTAGAACTAATATGGGATAATTTGATGATGAACTGATGTCGGTTTATTCTGCAAACGTAAGCTCAGCTGCTTTTCTCTTGTTTTATGAGTAATTTGTAATATTGCAACATTCAGGTGTATGGCACCCAACAACACGTTTGAGAAATTTACAAAAATATAAAGATCCAATTCTCCCATAGTTGTTCCAATCGTGTTTTAGGTAAACACTTCAAAACCCATTTATTTTTATAGTTTCAAATAAAAATACTGTATTAAATACTTTACCCAAATAAATCTTACTTCTATAAAGCTCCACTATGCAGTAACACTAATTTCTGTCAAGTATTATATGCTTTCTCTTATATGATGTGTGATGAAACATTTGCCCCCGGCCCATATTTCAAAAGTTATAAAACAATTTCAATTGTTGTCATAAAAAACTGTCAATATTGCTACTGCAGAAGTATGGTGTACTAAATGTGTTTTCTAAATTAATGATCTTACTTTGATTAAGATTCACCCGGGAGTAAAAATAATATGTGTCCCATATTGCATGGTTTGTATAAAGTGTACGTCATGTCATGTCTCATACGTAAACACTTATCCAAATTATATTAGATATTTACTGATATCTAAACTTAAAATAGAAAATGTATGTTTAAAGGCTATTCTAAATAGATCTTACTTTGATTAAGCGCCACTATCAAGTTCAAGTAAAAAGCAATTGTGTAAAGTATCCAATTTATTTGTGTTATACGAGCCCTAAGACATGTCAATTATCCAATATTTTGTACAGTATGGGCCACAATGTGTGAGGTATTGGCGACGCCATGTCTTAAGGGCAAACCCTTTCCTAGTTTGTTATTAGAAAGTTGTGGTGTTGAAAGTTCACATAAATTTAGTGCAATAAATTTATTATCCTAACGGATCTTAATTCGATACAAATTGACAATGTAGTAAATAATTGTTTTAAATTTTGATATACTTGCATCCAATACGCCAATGTATTTGATTTGCCTAACTTCAGCCAAAGTATGTCAATAATTTGCCATTACACTCTGCTGGTAAATGCTGTTGTAATGCAAGCCTTGATTGGCTTGCCGAGACATGAAGATAAGAAGACAGAAAATATTTTTCTGTACTCACTTTACAGACTGAAAACACATAGACAATCATCTTTGGTTCCCTGAATATTTTTTTTAAAAAGACATCAACAAGACGCACTGACAAGGTTGACAAACTTGAAAATTAACAGAACCGTGTTGTTTTTGTAGTAAAAACATGACTGCTAATTTCAGTATTCCAACTTGAGACGACCACCTGGTCGACCCATCCGCTGCAATATTAACTGAACACTCATTTCGTTTAAACATCAAGGATTCGCCAGTTAACTTTTGCGCCTTTTTCGTTGTCGATAATGTGTGTTGAATTTTGTCAGTTTCAGTAATAGAGTTGGCACTACTAGGCGCTGTTACCTTGTGCTGAAGCACAAAAGTAACCAAATTTGAACTTACAGTTGTTGTTGGTGTTTTTTTGTGTCTCAGAAACCTACTGAATCAGGATTCGCATGATGTCACATTGTCATCCTTACAGATAGCCAGTAAGCACGCCTTTTAGACTTGTCACGCGGACAAAAACTTGGGTTTGGAGTTAAACTTGGGTTTGGAGTTATAGTTAGGAGTTAGCGTACGCCGTAGGGGCGCAATACTCATGTGGCATATTTTGCACCAACTCTCCTTTGCTCCCTCGCTAGCAGCTATATTTAGGGTTATATCTTGGCGTCACGAAATAATTTGAGTGTAGTTTTGGTATACTTGGTAAGATAAGTAAGGTGGAGGCATCCATTTCCTTTTTCGCCAACTTTTGCACATAGAAGGTTTTGTACACTTGCGCCACAGGCGGCCCAAAAACTATTACTGAGTTTTTCTCACTGTTTTCTTTATCATTTTCTCTCCTTTTCTTCATTCTCTGACTGATCGGAGTAAATAAAATAAATGGTTATATAACCTAACCTAGCCTCTGTGACTCTTTATTTATTTTATACCCAATTACAAGGACGTATATCTTTCATACACACATGTTGTAATTAATTAGTCAACACAACTAATTATGCTAATCCATGGACTTATCAGGGATTTTACGGGCTGGTCAACATCGCGAAAGATAAGAAAGATTACTAAAAGTTTTCGTTTACATCTCTATCTTTGCAATGTTGACCAACCCTTGATAAGTCCACGGATTAGCATAATTAGTTGTGTTGACTAATTAATTACAACATGTGTGTATGAGAGATATACGTCCTTGTAACGGGGTGTAAAATAAATTAAGAGTCACAGAGGCTAGGTTAGGTTATATAACCATTTAGTTTATTTACTCCGATCGGTCAGAGCATGAAGAAAAGGAGAGAAAATGATAGAGAAAACAGTGAGAAAAACTCAGTTATAGTTTTTGGGCCGCCTGTGCTTGTGATGCAGTTTGATAGCCCACTAACTGATAACAAAAGTTCGATCAAACTGAAACTTGTAATTTGTAAACATAATATCTTGAATTGTAATATTTAATATCTGAGCTTTTATCATACTTTAAAGCATTTTGTGGTGCCAAAATACATTAGTAAAATATGTGGCCCCGAACTGAATCAGGCACAATGCAGCTATCGACCACTTCGATTTTGTCAGAAATAAAAAACAGTTTAGCAAGGTAACACCACAGAAACTTTACAAAACAAGTGTTACGACTTTCACGTAGATTCTATTTTTCTATGAAACGGCAAAAAGCGCTGGGAAATACAGAAGCAGAGTTCTCACACACTAACCTTGCGTAGAGAGTTGACAAACGTTCTAGAGGATTGACTCTGACTGCAGCGGAAATATGTCAAACCAGCGACGTGCATATAATTACGCACGTGCAAGCAAATTTAACTTCCTGTGAATTTGAGGAAAGGGTCTATTCTGAAGTCGATCCAGATATACATTCCTTGCGAATTATGCAAATGAACATGTCATTTTCCTAAAACTTCTGCTTAGTGCTGAATTCTACCGTACGGTTCTTAGAGTAATGAGATTCAAAATATATTACACTGTCTGTCTGAGAATATTTGATATCTTAATAACTTATCCCGCAAGTTAGAATTGATGGCACGCAAGTAAACAACTTAATATCAGTTCTTACCTGATCAGCTATTCTTGAGATATCGCGCTAGCAGACTGCCGGGCAAACGCTGGTTTTGGCAATGTCTTTCGTGTCTGAACACATGAACTAATAACTTACCAAAGAGGGCTGTAAAACTTACAATCTTTCTGTAGGAGCCATGAATATCATAATCCCATGGTATTTTTCTCTATTTGACGTCATCGTATACGAGTGTTTTTCGCGGAGCCGTACAACTTCCAGTCGAAGGCGAGAAGTTATGCGGCTCCGCGAAAAACACTCGTATACGATGACGTCAAACAAAGAAAAATACTATGGCATTATATATTTATCACATGAACAGTCTTCTTATTTTTCGTTTGACGTAGATGGATCAAAATTATTGTAACAAATTGCATTAATTTCGTCGTGATTTGTGCTTTACTTACGCGGAATACACTCATTTAATGAGTGAAGCGGCCCGTCACCCTGGAGATACTTTCATTCATAAATACCATATCAAGGTGGAATATTGATACATCAAATTGTATCTCCACCAACCAGACGTACGGATTCGGTCACGTAAACGTGTCAATCGTTGTCTAAAGGTGTATGGGTGCCAAGGTTAGTCAGCCGTCGGCGGACATAGCTTTCATCATGCTAGCGACGGATAGCCATAGTATTCAGAATTATTTAGAATATTTACAAACAGATTTATAAAGTAGATGCAACGACATGATCGAAACAGTAATTCTCATTCTCAGAGATGCCGTGGCTTTTGAAAATATCACACAGGTTTACGACTGTGGCGAGCGCGAAATATTCCGTTCGATGACACACAGAGTGTACCTCATTGCATGTTTGTGGCCACAACGTTGCCGTCACCGGTCTCCGCCGGTGTCAACTTGTCAATCCCGATCTCGGTCGTCAATGTTTTCGTCTTACGGACTTTAATGGTTGCAGTACATATACCTCGCCCGTTGATACATCCTAATTTTGTAACTTGACGGAAACTCTGTTTTGAGTGTTGTCCGAGCCAACTTTCGAAATACATCGGATTCCAAAGCGTTGCACTTCAGAGTTCGGGCTACATCTCGACAGCTTATGCCTTCGCCCCCGGGGGGGGGGGGGTACTTGCTCTGAGAAGTGGTAGGGGTGTGCGGCCGAACGTAAAATACCCGGGGCCCATTTTAGACCTAAAATCTCGTTATTTAAGGACCCCATTTTAGACCTTATGACCTTTGACCCAGGTCAAAAGTCATAGCGTCAAAATTTGCAAAAGTGTAATCGGGTAAAAACAAGTATTTGCATGACCGAATTACCGGCAAAGCCTACCACTTTACTGCATTTACTGCTATGTTGTTGCTGGCCAAGCCAAGTCATGATTTCCGAAAATCGTTTTTGGAAATACCAAACAATTTGGGTGAAAGAAACTATATTTCACCCTCACCAAAGTTTTGTCCAGCTTCTGAAATTATCAGTTATCTGCAGTTACAGTCTGACTGGTGATTTTTAAAATTCCAAACAACAAGAAGCCTCGCCGTTCGTCCATAAGGCACTGCTAGTTTTCCCATGGTCGACCTGTTATGATAGTAGTAGTAGATCCACTTTGTTTCGATATTTTCTATGGGCAAAATTCTTCCATATACGGAGTTCTGACCAATTAGTGACAGTCTTTTAATTTAAGTCTATATTTACTTTTGCCAAAGCCAGGGGATCTCTTTAATGGTTCCCCTGCCACACAAAAAGATATCGATGCTTATTGAGCGCAGCTCAAAACCCTGCTAGGAAGACGGGAACTGACAGTTGGAATTTGTTGTGTGGCACTCAAAATTCGACCCCATTTTGGTTTACTGTGAATTGATACCCCCATTTTAGACCAAGTTGCTGACATACCCACC
>LD345329.1:8935-25777 GCA_001465055.1 Ptychodera flava | reverse complement strand
GGCCCCCCCCCCCCCCCCCGCTGGTTCCGGACAACCAGCTTTCTAGCGATTTGGGTTATAAAGCCCACTTTCCCTTGAATGATACAACATAAACCTTTGACGATGCAATTGGAATAGAGCACAAAAGTGTCGGGTGAAAGTCACCTTTGTGATCGTCAGAATACTCAAGATCAGAGACCTGATTTTATCAATCGTCATCCGCTCTCGCTAAACGTTAAAAGTTAAGCCAGAACTAAAGTATGTATGTATGTATGTATGTATGTACGTATGTATGTATGTATGTACAGACATCGTTGTGGGAA
Organism: Ptychodera flava; assembly: GCA_001465055.1. Lineage (NCBI taxonomy): Eukaryota > Metazoa > Hemichordata > Enteropneusta > Ptychoderidae > Ptychodera > Ptychodera flava. The sequence continues at coordinate 25,475 of LD345329.1, read as the reverse complement.
AATTAAAATTAGTGGTTTTCTTTTTGCATCCTGTATCAAGCAGATCAAAGGATTGCAGACTCATTTATATGCAAATATGAACGAACGTAGCAGATACAAGTACTCTGCAAGTACATATTCTCCATCAACTGAGATTTTTCGAATGTTTGCTAATTTTTTTCTCGTTGAACAAGTAATTAAATTTTCCTCTCGAAATAATATAGTATTACTTAACTTTACAGATTGCTACAAACGTGAAGGCATTGAAGGTGTTGGAAATATTAAGCCAGGAACTACCAACACAGACCAGCTATGTTGTGATGAATGCACGAACGATTCAGATTGTGTATACTGGGTGAACGATTTCATGTGTTTTATGTACCCGTCCATATCATTGAAAAAAAAACCAACAACATATCTTGGTTACAATGAAGGTAAGTATTGATGATTGGCAGCTTTATTGCCTCAATTTACATTGAATGGTCTGCATGCATGCATGTATATATGCATCCATCCATCCATCCATCCATCCATACATTCATACATTACATACATTACATACAATACATACATACATACATACATACATACATACATACATACATACATACATACATGCATGCATGCATGCATGCATTCATTCATGAATGTGTTACAAAATGATGTCTCTTTGTTTTCCTGGGCTCTCCATCCTTATTTGTCCCCGCCCCGTGAAGCCTGGAACAGGGGACTTTGGTTCTTGACATAGGTAAATAAAATCCTGCGGAGAGAGTTTGATAAGTGTGACATTCCTATTCTTTTCTCATTTTCTGTTTAATGAATTTCTCTTATTATGTTATGTATTAATGCTTTAAGCCCTTATTGTAGTCATACCAGTCCTGTACTATTCATTGATCACACCTAGGTTTATCTATACTGTATGTTTGAAAAGCGAAACACTCTAATTATTGGCTTATTTGCACGGATGACGAATTTCTACAATAAGGCCATTTGAGGCATCGATTTGATAATCGTATGTTATTTATTAATCATACTTAGTCTAAATATACCGCAAGTTTGATGAGGGTGACATATTATTTTCTAATTTGCATATTTGCTGAATTTCTGTAAATATGCCACGTAGTAATGCTGAACGTACCGACTTTGAATGAACCTCTGATCGTACTAAGGTCTACCTTTGCTGTATGTCTGTTGAGCATAGCATTCTGATTATTATCTCATTTGCATATTAATGAATTTATGTAATCAAGACATTAATATATCAAAGCTGAATACAGTTGAATCTTATGAGACTTCTGAAACTTAGATTCATATGTGTTTAATGTGTCATTGTAGTTAATTACACCTCGGCGAAGTGAGCCCTCTATCATGTATTTGTTGCGCATGCACATTCCTCTTTGTTAAGAGTTGCTGTGCTTTCACCTTCGCCTTTTTGAGCCTTTGTTCGTTTCCAACCTCCACATATTTTGTGAATTCAAGAATTCTCCTGGTTAGGTGTCTTAGAATAGTTCATAATCGTTTTCTTGTCAAATGGCCGCTTCTGGACAACAAACTCGTCAAGACGGTGAGACAGAGCAGGAGGAGCAGCCATTAAAAAGCAGCGCACGTGCAGGAGGCAATCCCTGAGGCTTCAACTTCAAGGGATTGTCGACCTAAGCAGCACGCCTTCAAAGTCACGTCACGTAAAAGAGTTACAAACAAGCGCTCAGACACTGACACTGAGGTTAAACATCAATTGGACTCTGTAACCTCCCAAGTGCAGGAGATATCTCACCAAATTGCCGAAGTAATGCAAATTGTCAAGACAAATGAACGTGACGTCACAGCAACTTCTGATAAAGGGACACGCGCGCAAACTCGGCCTAAGGTAGCTACGTTGGCTTACCTCAGGGGGGATACTGAACTACAGGACTCAGTTAAACGATCATTAAGGGATAGCTCCCCGACTTCATCAGATACCGAACCTGATAAAAGCTCTTCCAGCGACACCACAAACAGCGAACCTAGAGCCACTGGCGGAACTTGGAAATGTCGGGGAAATATAAGGGATCTGCACGATCAACTACCTCAAAGACGAAGGCCAGACGTTCACCATTCCTCTCCACTACCAGCATACCCGAAGTTAAAAGGCTTAAAAGCGGCGCTAAGAGCAAACCGACTGATAGGGTGCGCAAGTATGTGCCGTGGCCTCACGAATTCGTAAGAGACCCTAATCTAAATGAACCGGAAACCTCGGCGTATGACGAGTTGTCGTTGCCACAATTTGTATCGGGCGAACTCGAAATAATTTCAGGGATGAATCTGGACAATGTTGACACTTTGCATCGTTTCACACATTTGCAAGATGTTGTTACAGATGCTCAGTTGTACTCTTGGAAGAGGGTGCGAAAATATCCTTCCATAATTCTTCAGTACATCGAACAGAGGTTACTCACGTGGGGTGACAGTTTTGATAACCTCCACACAAGATTTGTTAGAAATCCACGTCATAGCACTTCAAGCCAGACGGCCATTTAAAACAAGAAAGGCCGTCATGCAAGATATTGTTCTGCTTTTCAGAACTAGATATGTAACCAAGCTGAGGATCATTTAGTGGATGGCACTTTAGAGAAACACATTTGTTCAGCATGTTTGCGTTTTAGGCAACTTGAAAAGAAGCATGCCTCTTGTGATTACCCTTATAACGACAAAGATTTCAGGGAGTAGAAACAGAAGAGTTCCAGCTCCAGGGGAAGGGGGTTGTACTTTTCAGCTTTGTCATCTCTCTCCCCTCTCAGTCAGGAAGCCACTCAGTCTCCTATGTTTAGCGGCTGTACCTCTTTCAACTTCATTTTCAATTGTCCGGATGCGGACCTGTTAGAGTTTAACTTTTTTAAACCACCGGGTGTTTCTGGAAATACCTCCGGGAGTTTATAGACACCTGGTTTGAGATAAAATTAACATACAACCGTGATTGGTCCTGAAATAATACGACATAACAAAGAATACTCTGAAAATTGATTTTATTCTAATTTCGTGCTATTAGTTTTTTGGTGACAAATTTTTATTTTGACAGATTAACTGTGATATTTATGGAAGATGATTCTTTGAAAACGCAGCAGTCAGATAGCTTTTTCTCTCCAGATAATTCTTTTTCTTCAGTGCTCCGCTCATCACATGCTGCATGGCATACTGTCGCTTCTCGGGATACAAGGCACAGTAAGAGGTTCTTTGTCCTTATAATCAATCACTCAGAAATTAATTAATTTATATACATTTGATCGCCTTCGTTCATTTTCATATTTTAATTTTGTTCTAGCCATTTATGTCTCATATGAAATATAAGAACATTTCAAAAGACACCATGTTAATCCTTTGGGTACTGTAATTTTTCCCGCTAAAATTTTAGAACAAATTTTATCAATTATTATGAATAGTTCTAAAATATTGTAGGTAATTTTTGACCGAATGGACATCAAATTTTAGTGGTTACACTTCTAAAATCAAACTTTGGGCAACAGTCTGAAAAAAATGACTGGGTTACATCTTATACAGGCGACAAAAATTGATATACACTAAAGCTTAAAGTTGTTTACAATACTACAGACCTTGTAGAATTCTACTGATGTCGTGTTGCTGGTTGTCTGATGTTCGTTTATAGTTTCTAACCGCCTCGCTTATGTGACCAGTTTTTTCACAAATCAGTTTTTCGTCAACACTGGCATCATTAAGTCGTGTGGCTGCTGTGTGGTTTGTGTGGAATCCTTCAAGTCTAGCTTTCTTGCACTGACGGGCGACAGTAGAATTCAGAGCATTGTGTCCCAGTGGGCGATTGGTATACCAACAGGTTGCAGTTGAATTCGTAGAAGGATACAGATAGTAAGCATTGGCAGGTCGATTTTGAGGGCTAAAAGTGAAACAAAGTGGAGATAACTTACTGTAAAGAAACCACTGACAGTATAGATATAAGGTCAGGTCTGTATTTATGCTTGAATCTGTATCGGTTATCAAAAATGTGTATCGAGGAAAACAGTTATCACTAGTACCGCTGGCACGGCAGTTATTGTGAAAAATACACAAAACTTCAATAGTTAAATACTCACCACAGTGCATTATACCGCTGGTACAGGCGAACTATACATCTGTCTGGCATGTTGATGTTTTCGTAATATAAGCCCTGGTCACTTTGGGCTGAAGTTTTCTACTCTTCAAACCACCTTGGTTTGATTTACTCACGTCCTCACGATATTCAAGATACTTATCACCGAGAGAATCAACTTTTTAATTGGATTTGCGGATTGACGTGGCGCAGGTTTTGATGTTCTTTTCCACAACGAAGAGCGAAATGCAAGCCAAATAGGTATATTTGAGTGTCCAGTAGTGTTTGAGGGTTATGATCTCCATGAAGTTTCTTCTGCCACAATGTTTTCTTCGCTAACGCTAAATACCTGAGCCTGCCTTCTATGCACCCCAGCCCTCTCTTTGCACGTTGTTTAATTACTCAATCTAAACTTCTTTGCAAATCTTTAAAAATCGGGTCATTCATGAACCTGACGTCTCTAACTGTTTCACAGACGTATTTCTGAATGGACATCACAATCTCGTACAAAGTATTTCCCATCGCGTTTTTTCACTTCTTGCACAAATCTTGCCAAACAGAAATTCATTTCACCATTAGTCATTTCATTAATTGATGGTTCTACAAGACTAAGAAGTGCAGCCTTGCCATCCACAAAACTCCTATTCTTTTCTTTACGCCAAGTCTCAAACAACTGCACAGACCATTGTAATTTTTTCATTGTGGTTTTTGGAATATTTTCCCGATAAATTTTTTCCAAATCACTATCGCTAAGCAACGTACCAACGCGTAAACCTTTATCGCTGGCAACCATACAAGAACCTGGTTTATGTTCTGTTACGTATACTGGTGTCTTTCTATCATTCGAATATGGAAACTCTTTGTAATCACTACAGTGTGTGGTAGCTTTTTTCTCAGCAGACTGCAAATTATCAAATTCCTCAAGAAAGCTGCCGGGAGAAAACCCCATATTAACACTAGACTCACTACTGGGGTGCACTTCTCTGAACGTGTTTTGCGTCAGAAAAATATCCTCGTCTTGGTCAGACATCTTACCTGCCCACTCAATTCTCAGCAACTACTCTGACTCGTAAATTACGTTGCATGATTTCAAAATCTCACACCTGACGAACATTTGCATAAATTAATGAATAAGCACCTGCACAACGACACACTGTTGCATAAATTTCATAGTAGCAATGCGAACAACCTGTCTTAAGAAACAGCAGGGAGTTCTAGAATTACCTGCTGCATAATGAAGATTAGGTCATTTCACTTACAGGGGTGGTCATACAAATTTTGCTGTCAGAATGAGAAATACTAATTGTTTTATTGTTGTATATATTGTTGTCTTATTGGCAAATAAGGCTTTCCACGCAGTCAGAGTTCGTTTGGGATCGTGGTGAAAGTTAGAGAACCACCTCCCCCTCGGTGGTTCTTGGTTTCGAATCGCCAAGGGCCGTTGTGTCGGTGGTTCTCCATTACGTACAATTTCAGTTACGTGACCCTCGCGTTCGCCTGCTGATCGCCAGGCTCACTCTTCCTTTGACCTGCTTTCTCGCGAGCACGCACTCACTCCAAACAGTTCCTAGGTTTCAACTCAGCATTTATCACATGGCCTGCTGGACGCGCCTTCCTTTCAGTACCTGACATTTTTAATACCTGGGTCTACTAGCCCCAATCACTTTTTAATACCTGGGTCTACTAGCCCCCAATCACTTTTCCCAGACATTCCCTCATTGGTCACATGCTGCAGGCCCTCTTGGCCACCTCAAGCTAAAGTATCCACCCAGTGGCTGAAAGTTAGTCGAGGAGACCTTAACCGCATATCATTTGCATCTCATTGTCGGCTACATGGACTGTGTGCCCTATTTTCAGCTCTGGTAAACCCAACTTTGCTGGCGCACGCATCCAAGTCCCCATGCAGTTAAACATTCAAGCCTGGCGAGTTAGACAGCCTGATAGGTACAGCGCTCTGATCATTTATTTTCTTCAGTTCGGCTGGCCCATCAATTTCACAGCCAGCCAGTTGCCAGTACCCAGTAGGCGTAACCATCGTTCTGCGCTGCACTTTGCTCAACATATCGACTCATTTGTTTGCTCTGAAGTTAGTCTCTGGGCTACTGCAGGTCCGTCTGACAGCAACCCTCTTCCAGTTCCCATTGCTACTTCCCGTTTCTCATCTGTGCCTAAGAAGGGGTAATCAGACAGACGTACAATTATGGATCTTATCTTCCAAAACTTAGTATAGTCATCGCAGGCATTCCATCAGGTTCCTACCTCGGTAAGCCTTTCCAACTTCACTATCTACATGTTGATAACCTTGTTTCCCTTATTAGAGACTTGCGCCCCGGTTGTCATCTTTTCAAGCTCGATTTGCACAGAGCCTACAGACAGCTGCCTGTTGACCCTCATGAATGTCACCTGCTCGGGTACACCTGGCGGGGCTTGCTTTTCATTGAGCTCCGTTTACCTTTTGGCTTGCGTTCCACACCGTTAGCCTGCCATTAGCCACTACTAACATGGTTTTTTCGATGTACAATAACATAGGCTTTAGAGCTGTCTACTTTTTAGATGATTTTGTGGTGCTGAGAAACCAGCACTGTCACAGTCTGCCTTTCTGGCCTTGCAGTCTGCTCTTTGAACTGGGCATTGAGGAAGTTCCCCCACAACATGTCTAGTTGTACAAGTGAACACAGTAACAATGACCTTGTCAGTTACAGAAGAAAGACTAACAGATATCTCCGAGCTTCTTTACAGCTGGTCTAACAAGAAGAAGGCAACTCAGCGTAAATTGCAAGTCCTCATTGGCAAACTTGCTTTCGTTTCTAGCTGTGTCCGTGCAGGGCGCTTTTTTTATCGGCCGCATGAGGGACACACTTCTTTCTGTCCAGTCTGCACATCACCACATTTACTTTAAACTCCCAGTTCCACAAAGACTTAAACTGGTGGATTTCTTTCATTCGACAATATAATGGGGTCTCTATCATTCCAGACTTGGACTGGTCCGCCCCTAACATTATGGTATGTACAGACGCTTGCCTTACAGGTTGCGGCGGATTTTCAAGATGTTTTTCCACTCAGCATTTCCAGACTTCATTTTGCAGGAACGTCTTCCAATACACTGCCTGGAGATGCCAGCGGTTGTAGTTGCTGCTCATCGTTGGTGTGACAAATAGAAGGGCTTGCACATTTTGGTGTACAGCAACAATACATGCACAGTTAATGTCCTCAATACAGGGCGGGGATGCGACCCTTTTCTGTTGTCAGCGGCGCGGCAATTTTGGTTTATCGCAGCTACTCAGCAGTTTGACTTTAAAGCGCAGCATCTTCCTGGCTCACACAATAAACTCGCCGATTGCTTGTCCCTCTGGCATCTGAGCAGCACCTTCCGAGACACATTTGTTGAGCTCACTAGGAGCAGCCCACTTCAGGAAGTGTCAGTGCCTGACTCTTTTGTTCACACTGAATGATTCATTCTGATTTATCAGCAGTCATCCAACAAGATCTAGACTTACTAAGGCAGGAGGTCAAGATTTCTCGGCTGGCAGCATTTCGTCCTGGCACCCGAAAGAACCTGCATACTCAGTTTCGCTCTTACCTCAGCTTTGCGCTTCACTATGGTTTGCAAGCTCTACCAGCGACTTCCAAAGTTTTAGCCCTGTATGCCCAGTTTTTGAACAGGTCTTTCCCGCAGCACTGTGTCTATTTCCAATTATATGTCAGGTGTTAAAACGATGCACGCTCTGTCCGGTTATAGTCTTGAGGCATTTGAATGCATGGGTTTTAAATTGACACTTTCAGGAATCAGAAAAGGCAGCGTACACTCACCTTTACAAAGATTGCCTATCACTGTTCCAATGCTCCAAGAAATGGCAACCTTCATTGATTTTTCCAGCCAGTTTCACCTGGTCGTTTGGTGTGCAATTTTGATCGGCTTCTTTGCGTTTCTGAGGAAAGCTGATCTAGTTCCTCCATCTCAGCGAACTTTTGACTGCAACCGCCATCTTACTAGGAAAGATTTTGTAGTTCACAATCAGTATGTTATGCTTGCGGTGCGCTGGTCCAAAATTTTACAGTACCACGAGCGCACTTTATGCGACTGTACCAGGCAGCCCTCTTTGCCCTCTGCTGCGAGATATGCCAGCTTTTGTTTAGCCTCGTAACCGGAAGTTAGTATCACTAACTCACTCATCGTTTTCATCAGCTCTCAACCGAATTCTGCACGGGATCAACAAGGACAGTGGCCTTTATTCAGTGCACAGTTTACGCAGGGGTGGAGCGTAGGGGTTACCACAGACCTGATTAAACTACATGGAGATTGGCGCTCAGATGCATATGGGCGTTATATTAAAGTCCCCTTGTCCACGCGCCTTTCAGTGTCACAGCGCAAGGCCCAAATTGCCATTCAATATTAGTGTCACCACCTTTACTTTATTGCTGAGGAATCGCTTGTTGTTGCAGTTAAGGTTCATATACCTAACTTTCTGTTTGCCTTCAGGTCAAGCGCCTGTTGGCTTAGTTTAGAAACTTTTCTCAGTATTTGTATTTCCACTGTGAGCTTCGGTACTCTCATCAGCCCAAGCTCGCCTTTAACCTTGTTGTTACTTTGCCTTGTAATTTGACAGAAAACTTAGTATAGTATGTTTATGCTTACAGTCTTGCCATTTTGCCAGTTCTTTGTAAAGTTTTTGCACTTGTTATTTGCTCACTTTCAGAGCCGCTTTCAGAGTTTTGTTCAATGTTCCAATCGACTTGTTCGTGTGTATTGTATGAGTTTTTCTTTCTTTTTTTAATTTTTTAATTTATTTCTTTTCAACTCTCTGGCCGTTTTCTTTCTGCTACGTGGAGTCTTAATAAAGTACTTACGATTTACTGCAGAGAGTTGTCTGTTGTCCTTATTTGAGCAGTAGGTGTAATTTGTGTTTAATGTGTCATTGTAGTTAATTACACCTCAGCGAAGTGAGCCCTCTATCATGTATTTGTTGCGCATGCTCATTCCTCTTTGTTCACAGTTGCTGTGCTTTCTCAGAGCGCTCACCTTCGCCTTTTTGAGCCCTCCCACCGCTCCCATTTATACGTTTTCAAACTTGTACCACTGATCACTATCTTGTTATTTACCTGTCTTGTCACTTAAATCGTGACCATTTTGCTTGTCCTGTATGGTGGAGTCTTAATAAAGTACTTCAGATTTACTGCCAGAGAGTTGTCTGTTGTCCTTACTTGAGCAGTAGGTGTAATTTGCTGACAGTTTCGTGAATCATAAATGCTCATTATTAGACTTTCTGAGATTAGGCCATATATCGAAAAGAATTGGTCATATTTCTGCGGTACACAGGTTATACACAATTTGAGTTATGCTATATGTTTTATAAGTTTGACGTATAAATAATGTGCTCTTTCGCATATTTCATGAATATTCGCTAGTATGCCGATGCTCAGTCATGCCCAGACAGATTTCAGTCACTCTTTGAGGTTGTAGCTTTAGAGATAGATACTCTCAGTAGCAGAAACTGTCTCTTGCCACAAGTTGTAGGCTGTAAGCACCACTTTAAATCTCGATTAAGTGAAAATGCTGTGATATTCCAGGTTTTGATTTTCGTTGTTTGGAAGACGTCAGCTTGTGTAGCTAAGTGCCTACCAGTCTTACATTCTACGTGCTACAGTATTTTAACATCAGTTCGGTAACACCCAATGAAATCGCCTAAATTACAGGCGGGCTGTGTTTTTCAAAGATTGCTCATGGAATGTTTAACAGTTAAATATTATTTGTCGAATCTGGTTGTACACATATATGAACACTACAGGTCAACGCAGAGCGTGCACCCGATTGCTACGTGGGTCGCACTTGCGCGCACTACTTCTGAACATCGTTATTCTTATTAAAGAGAAAGTGATTTAAATATTAAAAAAACGTAAAGAGAGCGTTCGTTCTCACAAAACGACACTTTCCCACACCTATCATTTACCAAACTGAAAATATCGTGTCCTCCGATCAAGTTTTTACTTCAATCGAGAAAAAGACAGAATAAGGGACGGCTCAGTTTCTTCGCCGGGCCGATGGATTATTTGGGGTCAGTGTACTGAACACAGATAGAAAGGAAAAGACAACGTTCTATCCGTTTTTGAACGACGTTATATTCGTTAAACAAAGACAACAAGTCTAAAGGGCTTTAAGGAAAACACGTGCTAAAACGGGAGAATTGCCCTATTAAGACTGTACCAAGCGTCAACTAACACTCAAACACACCACAATGAGATAACAATAAAACCGTTAACTAAACAACGGAGGAAATAGTTCTGTATACTAATGATAACATAACAAGGACACGTTAAAATATATCATTGAGCAGTGATAATGCACAAACTTTGTGAAAAACAAAGTTAGTAAATATCAGAGAAAAACACGATCGTATTACTGACACGTTCAATATAAAAGACGTCGACGACCACGTGTATGGACAAGTTCCGTTACACACAATACAACAACTATGACCAACATAGTAAAATGACATAGGACATTGATAAACCCCACACCCCAATGGACTAAGATGGAATGCCTCACAAAATTGGGGAATTTCTGTCTCACACGAGCCAGAGAGAAATCCCCAAACGTGTGAGACATTCCATCTCAGACAATTTGGGCGTTGGATTATTTTTATTCTCGTCTCTTCAATATTTGAAAAATTACAGTTATGGTATGTTATTTTATAACACGCCACCTGTTCATTCCATGTCGCAATTCGCCAGAACACGTCACGTGACGAGAAAATAGATACGACTAATCCCTACTGGTGCGAAAAACATGACGTCAGAGGGTATTTTTCCCAAAACTACCTCCCTAGGATAATGGTTTTTGAAAAAGTACTCGGCCACATGACGATACACTTAGTGTGGTCTGCAGGTTTGGAACAATGGCGAGTGATGAGAATGTGATGAGCGCACGGGATGAGCGACGACCCTCTGACTAAAACAGCAAGATTGTTTGTATTTCAACAGCGTTTGAACTTGACGAGCTCACTAACAACAAAGATTCCAGTGTAACCAAGGACTTTAAACGGCATGTTAAGGACATTTATAACTTCTTTTGTGAAGAAATTAGCACATCTCTTCCAGCTGTTGAGAATCGCCAAGTAAACTTCTCATAATGTATCGTCTCAGTGTCTATACAATGTTAAAACTATGCGCAATCCAAGATTATCCTTCACACATCTGGTGGGTTTCTCAATTTATCTGGATTTTTTAAGTACCAATAATCGATGAAGGGCTATGAAGCTTTTTTCAGGCATGTGTACATTCTGTTTTCAGAATCATACATTGCAACCATTATTGGCCAAACGATTAATCTGAACATCGTGCCCGCACTGTCACTAACCAGTTTTCATTGTCTTTGGGTCTAATAAAGGTCAACAAGAACCCTTTGGAACTGATAACAACAGCTTGTCTAGACGTTTGCTGTCAAAACTGATAAGTGCGGGCAGTTTAAACGACGTTCAGATCAATCGTTTGGCGGTCCAAAGCCAGTAATGTTGTAATTTATACAATCTGGTATCTCCGCGCAGATAAACCATCACTGATGACTTATAATGCAACAGTACGTGCAGGAAATTCGGCGGAATTTGGTGTGAACTTAGCATGTGGAAACCCAGTGTCACTGGAGGAAACAGATCAAACGGATCTCGTATTTCCGTGTGACTTTACTTTTGCTCGATACATTAGCATCGAACAAGACCAAGAGAAATACCCACTAAGGATTTGTGAGGTTGAAATTTACGCAGGTATGTGGATAAATAATGCTGAATTCTGTTTAACCGAAAAACGGATTCTGTTTAACGTAACTTATCATTTTCTTTAAAGTACTTCATCAGAATCTAGCCCTCACCAATATATTCAACTTGATATACAATATGAGACAGGTCTTAGCTTGGAGCATAACAGATATTTAAAACCGAAGAGTATTCAGTGGAATGTTTAAGTCATGCGCTTCAAATTATTCATAACATTTATTCATACATACATACATACATACATACATACATACATACATACATACGTACATACATACATACGTACGTACATACATACGTACGTACATACGTACATACATACGTACATACATACATACATACATACATACATACATACATACATACACAGAGTGCATAGAGTGTAAATTTCCATCCATTTAAAAATTGCATTAAAATTTACTTAACATAGACTAATGTTATGTTTGTTATATCGAGAAATATTACAAATAAAAACTCAGGAGTTCTGAATTAAATTGTAAAAACCGACATCTGACTTTACCTTAAAATAGATTTTCCAGGGAAGTACGATTTTGAAAATTTATCACACTTATCTATCCAGGTAGCAAAGAAAACGTCTTTTACACGCTCTAAGCGAGATAAATAACATTTCTAAGTAGAATATACAGATAGAGATTTTTGTCATTGTTCGCAGATCAGAATTGAGAAGTATGACAATTTGTTTGAACGTAATTTAGTAAAGGTATGCCCTTAACCGGCAGAGTCAGATAGCAGATACATACCCCTATTTATGCAAATGACTTCAGTCGTACTGAAACTATCTAAAGTGAGATACGTATACGAAATAAACGCTCTAGGAAAATTCTCGTCAAATAAAGATACTTATGCTCATAAAAAATTTGAAAGGTTAAACTGTTTCAAACTTATTCAACATTAGAATGTGCAGCCGAATGCCATATTACTTAAAGTTAATGTTGTTTTCTAAAGATCATACAATGTTGTATGTTTCAAATCATGTCAACTTAATTGCCAAAGTTATCAAAGTGGGAGAAGAACACTAGGGTGTGTAAACTTGTTCGAAAAATATCGGCCTAGTCTTGAACCGCTATGATATGAGGTATGCGTCATAGCGCAGGGGTAAACAAGACAATATTATGACAAATAAGTAATTTCATTTGACATGTGGTGGACACTGACGATGCCACATATATCAAGCATTGATTGTTTCACTTGGCATTTCGATATCTTTTCTTTAGTTTTATTTCGGCTAGCCAATGTAGAAAAATCTGTATCAATATATCTCGCTGTTTCTAATTTTTCCACACATTCCATGCCAAAAACGGTAAGAACATCATCACAATTGTGTCTTAAACGAAACCAATTCCTTGCTTATTAAATACTACATTAAGTTCACTGTCGCAGGTAAGAACCCCAGAATTATCTGTACAATATATTCGTTTTAACCTTTATTGTCATCAGATGTGGAGCCGCCAACTCCGACTTGTGATGACGTTGAAGGAATTACACTTCCCGGTGTCAACTACTCGTCCGTAGATTCATTACAGATTGTCGTCACAGACAATGTAGATGAAGAAAATATCATTACTTATGAGTGTACGGCAACATTCAACGACACCTTCTACGTGGGAGAGACCAACGTTAGATGTACATTCATGGACACATCTGGCAACAATTCGACATGCGATTTTTCTGTAATAATAACAGGTACGTCGACATTTTAGTACAAAGATTTTCATCAGGTAAACATGTCTGTGCCAACGACGAGGTTCAAGACATAGTGTAGCCTCATTTTGATAGTTGATTGTGTTGATATTTGTCTTGCCTCTTTACATCCATTATTGTTATTGATATCTGAAAAAATGTACAATATACGATGTCCATGTTTTTTATCGAAAAACTTCGGCAATAAATATGAAAAAATTGATGGCATAAACCTTGTTTCGTCGATTCGGTAAGTAATTAAGTGTTGTTTTCCGTGGTTTCTTGTCTGTGAAATCTTGTCATGAATCTTGTCATGAATAATACGTCAAATTGAAAAGGAGACAACAATGTCTACGACATTCCTGTATTTTCTTTCGACTAAGTCCTTTTTACATTTTTTTACTTTTTACTGCATGATATTGAGTGATAATTCTAATGGTGACAATATCAAGACGATGTATGATTCAGGGCTCTTTTAGTTGACAGGAATCTTTCACAAAGACATATGACGGTGCTCTAGAGGTGATATACTGACCTGAGCTGTTTCTAAAGCATATTGTATATTCATATAGCTACCTAGTCGTTTATGCCCTTGATATTAAGATGGCATCAGGGTCAACTCATGTTACCCGGAGTTGAAGATTCTTGTCCAGGACACCACATTTCTCTATCTCGTGGACATAAACAATGCTTGCAATTTACGAGTTACCTAATACGCTGTTGAAGTAAACGTGCATTACTTTTGGGAAATTTATTCATGAGAATTCAAGACCAAAGTACAACAATGCTCAATTTTTCTATGATTTTATGATGAACATAAGAAAAATCAAATAAAAATTCCGCCAGTTATGTTTCTGTGATCAAATAAAATGCTGAATTGTATTTATTTAGCTCACAAATCATTAAGCTTTGCATTTACATTTCACCGGTGATCCAAAGTAGTACGTGAAGAGAAGAGCTATAATTAAAAGCTTATTTGTTTGTATCATGGCCTCTGATATGTACAGTTCGGAACTTACTAAATATGGTAGACATCTTCTCATGATGAATATTTACAAGGTACAGTATTATTTTCCAAAACGCGGCTAAACAACCGGGTAAGCTAATCCTTACCAGGTTTACGCTTAGTAGTCGCGCCACCGGCTGACTACCCATGCGCCATTTCAATACACTGTGCGAGTAACCAGAAGACTACCTGACTACATTCACGGGCGCCGCCACGTTTTTGAGGGCTTGTAAAGAAATAAATACCAGCGTTGGTGTCGCGATATCCTTGTCTCATTACATGACAATGGCTCTATTGTTCCAGTCAGAATTGGGTGTAGGGGGTCTTATAAACGAAATAACAGCTAATTACGAATTGATAAAATAATCCTAGGGGTCTTATAAACGGGCTGGGTCTTCTTATCGGAGGAATACGGTACGAAAAATGCAAAGTATAATTCTCCCACTAATAAAATATGTTGTTGCTATTAGCCAGTAAATATTATTCTCCATCTCGTCATTAATACAAAATATCCTTATCAACAAGCCTAACGAAAAGATAGCAATCTGTTGTGCACGCTGAGAATGCTGAGATTGAAATCACTTTTAGAAAAGCGCCCTCTGTTACAATAACTAGATGCAAATCGTAGATTTAAGACAAAGGTTTTCAGCTTGCAATACCAGACGTTGGGCAGTACTCATGGCCTGTACGTCAGCAGCATAATTTCACTCGAATTTACAGGTTTTGGACTGACCACGATTTTATTTGGGAAGTACTGAATGCTAAGAAGTATATTTTTTTGTAAAAACTGTAACAGTTTATCTTCTTTTTCTCTGTGTTGACGTAAAGGTGTTTTGAGGTCAAAGGTCAAATAGCGTCAATAACACACCTAAAATTATTGTACTCCGCGTCAAGAGTTATTGTACTCCGCGTCTTCTGATACCGAAATTGAGTGTACGACAAAACTCCATAGTTTACAGACGCAGGTGTAGAAACCCAATAATTCAGATAAATTCACATTAATTAGTTGCCTGTATTATAAAATAATACACGTGAGTTCACATAAATCGACATGAATACAGGCTTGCTGAATACAAAAAATTCATTCTTCACTGTATTCATCTGTATATGCACTCTTCAGCTAAAATACAGGCGATAATCCATGTTAATACAGTAAGTATTATAGGGTTTTTTATGCAGTGTTTATGATTATGGTTTGCAGACGATGAGGCTCCTAACGTCACATGTACAGATATAACAAGATCAGCTTTGCCAGGGGCAGTTGTTAGGATTGATAATTACGCCAGGATCGCCATAAGGGACAATGTGGACACGAATTCTGATATAAGCAAAAGCTGTACACCTCAAGAGAGCAGCGATTTCGGGATAGGTGATACACCAGTAGATTGTACATTCAGGGATAAAGCTGACAACGAGGCTTCTTGTCACTTTACCATTACAGTGAATGGTGGGTACTGATTCAATTCCTGTTTGATGTTTATTGTAAAGCATCTTTTTCACACTGAACAACAGTAACTTAGTTTCTTTTTGAGAAAAATGTATAAGAACGTTGCCGGTATCAGTGAATCTTTAAGTTTTACTACGGATTGTACGAAATAGTAATAGAATCATTTGTACGGAGATTTTAAAGTGATTTGACTTCTTTGGTTGGCAAATAGTTTACTGCCAGAACTCGTTCAAGGTGCAACATGAACGTAAAAGAAACAAATCAATATAGTTTTCCAAGAGTAGTCAAGTGTAATTGTTGAAAGGACACGCTCACTGACGGCAAATGATACCTATCATAAGAGGTACAAAACTAACTCTACATTTTTTATAATTTACAGTTTGAAGTACATTTATCTTGATATTGGCCTTTTCATTACTGTACACAGAGATGCGTCTTGGAGAATGTCCTGAGAGCATAGAGACCAGCTTTATACCTCCCGACTTTCAACACGTGCCCGTGTTTTGGACAACCCCGAATGTATCAATGTTTGATGGCATAAGTGTGATTTCATCGTCCGAGCC
>LD345325.1:62072-77301 GCA_001465055.1 Ptychodera flava | reverse complement strand
AATAATTTTGGCTCTGCGTAGCAGGGATGTGTTACCGGCTATAGACCTGCCATCACAGCCCGGCTGACTGATATAAGCAAAATCGTTGGTTACGCTTCCGATTACTGCGTAAATGCAGACTTCTTTATGCGAGGCCATTCGTGTACCATATGTATGTGATTTACATTTACGCCTAAAAGCCAGATAATACACAAAGCAAGTCGTATAAATTTAAAAGTAGTCGTACAATTCGTTTCTGATATTTTCTGATTCTGCTGGGGTATCAATATAGCAGATTATTGACATTATGTCCCTTGTTTTGAAATAATCACACTGGAGTTTCCGGCTGTGACAAGTAAACATAATTTTTTAAAAGTCACCCAGGTAGCCAATTGCTTGCAAAATTTAACTCACTTGTTATCCGTTTTTGTACTTTTGTGCGAAAGTGTACTCGTGCCATTTTTGTAAGAAAAAATTAAAAAAATCACGTAATCACACATTTTTTGCTTTCGTAATTACGAATTTTAAAATCTCGTACTTACGAGTTTTTTATTCTATTCTCGTAATTACAAGGGTTTTATTCTCGCAATCATGAGATTTCCGAGTCAATTCTTGTGATGACTGTATGAGCCTTGAAAAGCTTGATTATCTTACCTATTAGATTTAAACTATAATAACTCGTACTCTTTCTGGTGTTTTAGCTCTTTATTGTTTACCTATAAATTGCTCATACATATTAGCGATCATTATTCAATGAATACCAACGTTCGCGTGAATGTTGATTTGATGAGGCGTAGTAAGCAAGTATAGTACACTCGTTCATGAATAAATGAATGAATAAACTTTGGACTGTTACATGGCTTACAATTGTAGATATTCAGTAACTTATCGAGCAGATCAGATCGAGCAGAAATTACGAGAATCAAAAAATCGTAATTGTGAGAATCAAAATCTTGTAATTACATGTTTTAGAAACCCGTAATTACGTGATTTTTTAGATTTTTCCTACAAAAATGGCACGAATACGATTCCGTACTATTATGCTATGTGCATCGAAAATAAACCCGGACAATTGTGTTAAGATAGAACGCAGCTCGAAATCGAAAGACTTTCCTGAACAATTTTTCCTTTCAACACCAAGAATGAAAATACGGGTCATCGTGCAAATTTTGGTACACTGTGTTAACAAAATTAAAGTCATTCCTTATTTTCCCGCTTCAAATTTAAAATAGCTACTATCCCTGTATTGCTCTGTAGGGAAAATAGATTCTCTATTTCATAAAAATATGCCAGTGAAATTGTGTTTACTCCATAAGCTTCAAAATAAGACCCTTTAAGCGGTAGACTATGAAAGTATTGTGAAAAATTAAGGGTCATAATATTTGCAATCTAGGCACATTCAACCGTAACTATTACGGTATTAATTCAACAGGCAGCGCAATCCTTTGCTAACGTAAGGTAACTGTTCATTGAGAAACATTTGTATCCATGAAGAAATTATGTATGATCAAATTCCAGTGTGTATGTGTTATCTCTACTATACAATAATAAGAGCTATGTAGACAACAAGGAGCGTCAAATCTGATTTATCTATGAAAATACGGTTACGTGCATTTAAAATAACAAAGAAAATACTTCTGCACGTGCCAATGTTCAAACCTGAATGAAGTTGAACGTACACTTTTTTTAATTTTTTCCTCTGATACTTATGGAAGCCCGGTCACGACATGCGACCTGCATGCAACACGCCTCTGCCATGTTTTTCCGTGACCTTGGGTCGTAGTACACTCGTTCATGCATCTAGTATTTAAATCGTGTCGAATCGATTTATACGTTAGATTTCCTGACTTCAATAATTTTAGCTCTGTGTGGCAGGGCTGTGTGTTACCGGCTATAGGCCTACCACACAGCCCTGCTGACTACCATATTAAGCAAAACCGCTGGTTTCTCCTCCTATTGAGAGCGCACAGTTTCTCCGCCAAAAACAGCTCATTGTTAGTCCAAAATCGTGATCAATCTTCGTTTTCGACCACGCTCAACTTGTTTAGATACACCATGTGCTAAAGTACGCTTTTGAACTTCCCGCTTTTCTCTCTGTATGCGAGGAGACCGTCCGTATCAGCCGCTATTGCGAATCTCGTTCTTTCCGATGAACATTCATGTGAGGTCCCCTCGCATTGAGAGAGAAAAGTAAGCGTTGCATTAGTGTTAGAGCACAGTTTAACACATCGTGTATATCGACAATTTGTACGTGCTTGAAACGGAGATCGATCACGAGTTTTTTTATTCCATTTTACAACTCGCATCTAGCTATAATCTAAGAGTCGCAGGTCGCAGGTCGCTCACTTTTGAAAGTCTCACGTCGCATGTTGTACGTCGCGACCGGTTTTCCAAAGATACTGGTACAATATTCGAACCGAAAAGAGATTGGTAATCTACATAACTAGCGTTAGTTCAAAGATCCAAGCTTCAACAGACATGATATCATATATATACACCTGGCACCGATGCAAGCGACATTGTTATATTACTGTGTTAGGAAGGTCGGGTTTTCCCAGTATTTGCAATCAGAACCTTCAGGACAAACCATTGGCGAAGTGTCCCAATCGTAATGTACTAACTTTTTGGGAAAGTTCTGAAGGTATTCATTCCATTCATTAGCCGCGATAGAGTTATTCCCTCCTGCTTTTCTACTCGGATGATGCTCGCCGGGTTCGACATAATTAACAACCAGCGACTGTTTGTTTGGCAATGCTATGTGGAGAATGGATAGATCATGGTGATAGCAGTAGTAGATAAACCATTGCGTCCAGATATTCTCATTTTTGTTGATCGTCAACCACCAGTGAGTCGTTCTCAAGCCATCAACCAGCGGTTCCATCTTGTAAAACGATTCCCTCACCCACTCTACAAAAGGTTTCCAATGTACAGGATGAGGCGAGAACGCGGGGGTTCCTACCAGCCTGTAAAGGAAGGGTTTGTAGTCATTTATAATGGGCTTGAAAAAACCGCCTTCGAAGGTGGCCCTCACTATTTGTCGGTTCAGTGAAATGCCACCTACTCCAGGATAAGTTTTGTAGGCAGACCAGGCTTGTTTCAACCATCTGTAGTAATAAGGCGAAACTTCACCATCGTCCTCGATAACCAATCCATATTCACTATCCTTTTTAGGTATCCACGCGTCGAACCATGCTCTTGCCAGGCCAGCATTTTCATTTCTCTCATAAATAAGCTTCGGCCCATGTCGAAAATGGAAGGTGTTCGCGATACGAAGAGTGTCGTCATGTGAATCTCCGTCGCGATAGTCAACCCAGATTACTAACTGTACGGTGTCGCCATCGTATTCAGCTTCTTGCAGGGAATTCAGCAATCTTTGTAGACTTGCTGGCCGGTTCATTGTTAGGACGACGATGGACCAGTCAAGGTTTTCGTCGTATTCACCTCGGATCTCAATTTGATCCCACTGTATGACATGGTGCACAGGTATCCATCTCGTGAGCGCTGACGGAACTTTTCTCAGCCACGTCCGGTGTGTAGCTGGAAGGTGCTGGCTCGTCTGGCTTAACAACATCACATAAAGGACATATGTACATAGGAATCCGATTGCAAACATCAGCAAGAATCCCCTTCTTCTATACGTCATATTCTATAGATAGTGGAAGATGGTAGTGGGTCCTGTATGTAGCTGTCGTCGATTTGAAAGACGGATTCAAACTAGGTAATGTTGGTCGCGCAAAGCAACCTACTCATTTAACGGTAGTGGAACCATGTAATTTGTACCATGTGATAACATAACGTCTTAATCAATATTCATGACATTTAAATACCATTAATATTAATGCTATTGCATTAACATTCATTACGTTAAACCTATATTTCTGTTACACATGGTACCTTCACTTCATAACTGTAAATTAATTAGGGGTTATTACACAAAGTTTGGGCGATACCGCGTCGTATTCGAGTGATGTGTCCGTATTTTGACAAAATTCGCCCGTTATCATATATGCATACTTTGGTTATGACTGTTTTAATAAGATCGTTCCGAAATACGCTACGAAATCGACTGAAATCGACCTTGCTTGTCGATTGTTTCAAATTTATGTTAAATATTTGTAAGGATCCAGAAAAAAATTAGTTGGGGTTAAAAAAAACGAAAGGGGGGGGTTCATCCAAGATAAAAAAGTCGGTAGGAGTAAATAACATGGGAGAGAGTTCTATGGTATATAGAGAAAAAATCGTCTTGGTTAATAAAAAGGGGGTACATCCAGAAAAAATTCTGGGGTATTGAAAACACGAAGGGGGCTAACATTCAGAGAAAAAATCGCTGGGGTAAAAAACAGGGGGTACTCTCATAGTGGTAGATCCAATTAAAGAAAATCGTTTGTGTCATTTAAAAAACGTGGAGTGGGGGTTTAGCGCTGGTGTAAATAAAAAATTGGTTGGTTAGATATTTGTGAGGATCTAGAAAAAAACTGAAGGGTAACAGAAAAGAGTTGTAAAATTATTTTAGATATGTGGTGATTCGGGAAAAAAGATCGGGGAATTAAAATTGTGAAGATCCAGAAAAAAAAAATTGGGGAGTGAAAAAACAGAGGTTATCATCATTCACTTTGGAAAAAATACGAGTGTACTATGATGCAAAACTTCAGTGGTTTTATGAATTTCAGAAAAAAGGGATATAAAAGGATACTGAGAAAAAAAACAAGCCGTGCTTGTACAAAATGTGGAGTACTTGTTTGATGGGAAAAATCAAGATAGGGGTCGCTACTTTAAGGTAACCCAATTTCGCCTGTTCCTGTGTCGTATCAGCATGAGTGTCATTTGTGCTGCGTCAGACACGAGACGAAGTCGAGAGTCTGACGCAGCACAAATGACACGAATGCTGAAACGACACAAGGAAAAGGCGATATTGGGATTATCATACATGATATGCCTGCATCGCCATTCTCCTATTGTTCAGACTGTATTGATATGAACCAGTATTTTAACTAGAAAAATTACAAATTATGTTTTTACTGTAACCGAACTACTTACAGTTACGCGTACGCGTGACCTTCGCTGGTATGTGCATATACATGTAAAACAGCTGAGCGAATAAGACTTGTGACACTCCGAAACGTCATTGTAATTATGGTCAATTTTTTTGTTTGCAGTCAGTTCACAGGCATTGAATTTCCCTAATCAGCTCACAAATTCCTTTCTAAGATAATAAATTCGGCATATTTTTACGCCTGAGGACATGGATATTTTTTCGAGATAAACTGCTTGGTACGGGTATTAAACATGTTGTATTCACTATGCATTCATAGATGTCACAGAGCTGCTTGCTCTCAGCTTTTTACAGTCGATCGAGTTTGAAATCGAACGCTGGCGCGGCGCGAGTATTTTGACCCGATTTTGGCGGGCCTCATATCTTTCGCAAAGGGATGAGGTTATGTTTTAAAACACGAAAACACACTAGTTTTACATTCTCCGGCCTATGTTTTACGTCCACCGACATTTTACACTCAAAAGAAATCTTCTTCAAATTGTAAAAACCTGTGTCGACATTTAATATTTAAATTGTTTGCTTTAGAAGTGTGCCATAAACCCTCCATTGAAGTGGAATGGCCAAACAGCGGAAAAATATCAAGAAGTGATACGTTTGTCGTCTCTCCTTTGCAACCGACTTTTTATGAGTACAGAAATGAGCAAGCAAGGTCGATTACAGATGATTTCGTCGCTAAATTCGGAACGTACGTAGGAAAACAGTCATCCAAAGCATTCTCGGGACGTGTCCGTATTTTGACTCGGAAACATCACTCGAATATGACGCGGTATCAACCAAACTTCGTGTAATAACCCCTATGTACAAGATAATAACTAATTTGCATAACTAAGCATGATGTAATTTCTTAACCATAGTTTTCTATGTAAATATTATTTAATGACACGTGTCCTGTTTTCAAAATGCTTTGCAGCAGTTAGCAGAACACGTGAAAAAATTTACTGAAAGTAAGCAATTAGTAAAATATTTAAAAGCAGTGGTAATTAGCTCAATCAAAAGGTAAAAATATTCAGAAAAGTGTTACAGTTAGTTAGAAAATGAAAAAATTGAGGTATTATATTGAATCTGTCTGTGAAAATACCAACTTTTTTTCTCTGCCAACAGATTGGTAATCTGTGGTACATATGAAGTACTACATGTATTGCATGCACATGACAACGTCAAATCATTAAAGCGGTCAAACTGTCGACGTTTACCAACATTTTAATTGCGGTTAATACTTATCCATCCATAAATCTAAAATGCAGCCAAGCTATCAAATACAATGAAGATATGAAATGACAATGTAATTGCAAAGCTTACAATGACAAATAAACCTTATGTTTAGTATAATGTTGCCCATTATTGTACTATTGTGTGAATTACGTACAATTCAGTTTGCATTGAATAAATGTTTATTACTGTTATCATGAGTCATTATATATATATATATATATATATATATATATATATATATATATATATATATATATATATATACATATATATATATATATATATATAATACATATAAGATATATGTATAAGACAAATATTTGCAATGAAAATCATTAAAAACATTTAAAAACTATAATTCAATACGCATGAAAAAAAAATAATCAATTCAGAATAGAGTATAAAGAGCTACTAGAACTGTAAAACATATTTCAAAATAGTTGTATAGTGCATGGGTTTTAGAATTACTGCAAGGACCTGTTGGACATTCATCTAATCTAGTGTTGCACATGTTGTTTTGTGTTTGGAATGAATGGAAGCAATGATCCGGCTAACAGAGCTCCTTAACGTTTGTGATATTGGCATACAAAACAACATATCTGTTGGGTTAAACATATATTAGAAGATACAAATTTTATCACAATTTGAATAAATCTCACTCAGATAGCCCGTGGGATCCTGCGTACAAAATTTTAAAGCAATTAGAAGAGTGGCAGTTTATCGGAAGATATCTTTATTTTCACTAAAAGGTCAAAAATTGCCCCTAAATTCAATAACAAGCAAACTTCACCATAATTTGAACACATCTAACTCGGTCGTTTTGGCCTTGAACCCTCCTACTAAATTCCAAAGCAAATGAACAAGCTGTTTAAGAGAAGATTTCCCGTATACCAGAGTTCACAAAAATTTAATTGACAAGTGGTTTTAAGAAAAGTCAATTATGGAGGGACAAGTATAAGGCCAACTGACAACTAGCTATTTGATAACTTTGAGTCGACAGTTGTGGTGAAAACTCTGCGATCATAATGCGTTGAGAAGATGAGATCTGCTGCATATTTCCTCGCTAGTTTCGGATGCAATGAGTAGGATGACTGCCTTCCTCTTACACGTTTTTAACAAAGTTTTAAAATACACTTTTTCTTTTAGACAGGCACCTAATTTAAAGGGGCTTGCTCTTCAAGCAGGAGTCCTCAGGATGACAAATCCACCGTCCTCGTCTTCATTTGACATCAGCTCAGGAGTAAATCCCATCAATAGAGTCCTGTTGTCATCATTCAGAAGCACGCGGCGACTCTTCTCATGGCCTGCGACTCATAATAAATTAAAGACAGATTAGTAAAACCGGCAGCTGACGACAGAGGCATTGCAGTATTTGTTGATTCGAGGTACGACGGTACGGTACACTGATTAATGGATATATCATATGTTCTCAAAACAATAAAAAATTCCACCACAGACACGTCGATGGTGTTTCTTTCTGAACGTCCTTGACCCGTGACTGTGAATATTGTGTTTGAGGCATTCGGTAGTCGAGTATCATGATTGATAACTAATATGACCTTTTTATGTTATTGTGAGTGATAATATGCATACACCTGTCAATAATTGCTTCATAGCGTATGTACTGTTCATTGCCGTTAATTACCGTTTATTAACTGTTATTTTATAATAACAGTGTATTGATGGCACAATAACAGCTATCTGATTGGTCGAGACAAGGAAAGAACCGTGGTATATTCGCGATATACCACGGCTGGCATACGCTCGAGCTGTCAGCTTGAGCAAAAAACCGTTTTGACGTTCCACGCCAGAATTTCAATATACTGTTATGATATAATAGCAATAAATCACACCCAGCGACGTATTCCACTCAATTTTGACCAGTTCACTTCATATATGCACTCGCTATCGCACGAGATTTTGACCAGTTCATGACATATATGTCTGCTCGTGAAATATAAATTTTAGTAACTTAAAGCTCTATTGACTAATTAATTAATGCAAGGAATGTACAAAATTAATTGCCAGTACTAGTAAAATTACTTGAAGACTACATAAAATAAATTAACATAATTTTGACCAGAACGAGCCTCCATAAAACTCAGCGATACACGAGATGTTCGCAAAGCTGTGATCAGACAAACGGTCCCGTAAAAATGATCAAATCAATGAAAACTGTTGACTTTTGAAGTAGTTACTACCACAGGGAACTCTGAATAACAGTGAACAAGTGCAAAGGAAGAGGACCATACCATGCCATAGCAAGGTGAATCTAGTCTGTTTCATGAAAGTCTCACAGTTTACCCGTCAGTCGTTTGATGGTCTGCTTGTTTACTCGTTCGTTTTTGTTTACTTGTTTGTTTTGTTTAATGTGTTTTTGTTCTTTTTTATCGTTCTTAGTCTAACAATTGATCTTTCAGTCGTTTGTTTTCTTGTTTACTTGTTTGTTTTTGTTAACTTATTTGTTTCATTTATTCTGTTTTCTCTTTTTTACAGTTTTTTCTATTTTTTTATTTCTCTACTTGTTTATTGTTATTCAGTCAGAGTTCCCTGTGCTATAATCATAAAAAAGTGTCTGTACTTCAATGAGTTCAGTAATTGTTGTAGGATTTATTTTTTCAGTATATAGACATTCCAAGTTTGCAATGGAGATAGGAACATTTTTAGTCAGCTGCACGATGCAATACAGCCGCTTCAGTACCAGACTTCGCGGGTTAAATGCATGAAGGATGTTGTGGATGTGCTATAAAATGTGCAGTTTACTAACTTGAGGGGATTTAAAATATCAAGGGTACGGTAGAGGGGTTTGGAAAGATTTGGGGACTCGAAACGAAATTGTCTCTGATTGATATGAAATACTGTGTCTCTAAAATAAAAAAGTTTTAAAATGCATTGAAAAAAAATCTTCTGTGTGCACTAATTGATGAGAAAACATACACTGACATACAGGTACTTTCTGATACCCAAAGGCATTAGCCTTGATGACATGGAATAGCTCCAGTCTCTTTATTCTATGTGTCAACAGATACATTAATTTTGTGTTTATATAGCAGTAAAAAGATTACAGCTAGCCACTTGTTCAAATCCACAATATTAGGATTACTGAAACTGCCAATCCACAACTTTTGCAACATTAAATCAGAGACTGGAAACCAAACTAATTGGCAGCTTTTGATAAACTGAAAACCACTTATGAGACCACCTTTAAGTACAGTCGAAATAAGCAAAAACAGCAAAACGAACATAAATAAAGATTAAAGCTGCAAGCAGCTTAACGGGGCCCTTTGCAAATAAGCACTGGCAAAAGGTACACAAGTGATGATTCATAACTCTCTTATGCAATTAGGTGCTTTTCTCATCAAAGTAAAAAATGTAGCACTTGTGGTAATTTATTTATAGGCATATTTGTGAAATCGAGATCAAAGGTTGTCTGGGTGTCTTGAAGGTTTGCCAAAAACATTTGTTCCCAAATTTATCCATGTATACCAAAATTCAGACCTGTAGCTCTACTGGTTAGCCCAGAAGCAGATAGGTGCATTATTAATGAGGTACAGGATAAGGCGCCGTAAGGACCCAAATTATACCAAATATGAAGGGTATAGCAATTGTGGTTACTGATTTATAGACGCATATGCATATTTGAGGTCAAAGGTCATCGAGGTCATTCTGGCTGCACATTGTACCGGTACATGTAGTGTGTTTTGTTAATAAACACTGGACATTGTTTTTGCTAAGGTTGGGAAACATTGGGAACCCTGGTAAAATTTCTGTTGTCCGCTAGTATGACTGCACTGATATACCAAGGCTAACCCTGGCAAAATGACAGGGGAACCCCGGTAACATTTACCCAGGTACCGCCCTTAACAAAAACACTGTTGGATATTACCACGATATCTTACATTGTTCCACTGATGTAGTCAATCTTGAACCTAAATATTCGACAATATTATTTCTCATTCCACTTTTTGTTGATCAACAAAAGTTCCCTCTCTTGCATAAGCCACTTCCCTTTAAAGTTTAAGGCCAAGCTCCACCCTGCATCAGTCACCTTTTAGGTACATGAATTTTAGTTTTTAGAGATACTATTGTTTGAAATTAAGAGCAAGCTTCGGTGTGATAATTGATAATTTTGATTCTATAAAAATGATTTTAGTATACTTAAACATTAAGGTGCAGTCATCTGATTGGTATGGCTACTTGTGGCATTTTCAAGTTTATATTGGCTTCACCACGTGGGTACTATCTTTGGAATGGAGTGTTCATTTGTGTTGGGATGGCAGGATATATGACATTTATTGAAATTTAATGCGCGTATAATTTATACAGTGAATTAGCAATGTTGATCACGTATTCAGATTGAACTTGATTAAATATGGTGATATCCCGATGTCATTTCAGAATAGGAAGACTTGATTAATCATGGAATACTGTTTGCCACTTCTGTGTCTAATCACGATCTATCCTCTATTATCTAGGCTGCTTTCTGTGATATCTTTAAAATGCAAAGAAATGAGGCACAAAAATTGACAAAGTATTGTCAATGTTAAAAAATCATAATTTCACACATAGCATTCAATCTATGACCATACTTTGAATTGTTTGCTTAAATTATTGCTTGAATAGGCACAGCCTTTCTGTTGACCTCTCCTCACAAACAGGGCAACATGACCAAAACTTCTCATTGTCTACTCGAACACATGGTACATTTTGTAAAACTGGATTTGATATGAGTGCAATTAGCACATGTACAGATATTTTCAGTTCTTTGACTATACAGGTCTATTTGAAATATAATAAATTCAGTGAATAATGGGGTCATGCACACACATGTAGTTGTATATCTGTACCAGGAACACATACTTTCCCACATTTCCTCCCCATGTAGAGATTGAACTGCTCAATACATTGTCCATGACCAAATTACATTGTTGTGGAGATCAGTGTCACATTGTGTTTCTGCAGTATTCCCTCAATGGTCAATGTGATACATTCCAAAATTATGAATTTCACTGATATTTTGATAAATGTTAAATTATAATTCCTAAGAAAAAATGGCAGGCACATGTGCACTAATATAAAAGAAAACATTTGAAGAGTATTATTTATTTCAATCACCCTTAATGGAGTATAAGTGCTCTATTCCATTATGAGCCAATTTGGGCATTCATTATTGGAAGCATTGGACAGTCTGTTGAATCATAACATTCCACATCTGCAGTTCAAAGCCAAAGTGAAAGGGTACACTATATTTACTGCCTACTTGACATGATATATGCCATTGACTTGGTGTAGCAGTCTAAGCCCTACGAGAATTGTAAGAGTATTCAGCTATTTGCTGCTCTGATTGCCTCCAACAATGACATATTCGTCACACACAACCACAGTCGCAACGCGAAGGCCTATGCACCCTGTAGAGAGAGCTCTTCCGGTAAGTAGCCTTCGCGTAGCG
This sequence comes from Ptychodera flava, assembly GCA_001465055.1. Lineage (NCBI taxonomy): Eukaryota > Metazoa > Hemichordata > Enteropneusta > Ptychoderidae > Ptychodera > Ptychodera flava. The sequence continues at coordinate 65,608 of LD345325.1, read as the reverse complement.
ACAGTGGTACACATATCCTCCTAGCATAGGGCAATATCGCCGTTGTACCTCAATATTTGGACCAGTGTTTAGGTAGGACGTCAACTTGATCAAACCCTAAAAACTAAAAGCTTAAACTCGAAAAAAGGCAAAACCTTAAGCTTCGGAATTGCAGCTACATTAAAGCAATATATAATACCACGGTACTACCAAAAGAGAGTGGTAGCTCCTTGCTGCGGATCCGTAGCCCTACCACTCCCCCAACACAACCAGCAAAGGGAGTGGTAGGGCTACGGATCAGCAGGAAGGTAGCTCCTAGCTTTGCATGGCAGGGCTGTGCGTTACCAGTGTTATACGGCCTGTGGTAGGAGGCTGTATAACGCCGGTAACACAGCCCTTCCATGCAGAGCTTGGTAGCTCCATGGTGATACTGACAGTGATACGCTCCTGCTTGGGAAAACAACACTGGGAGTCCAGGACTTGTGAATTGCAATATCAACATCCTTCTGATCCTTAATATTATATTTTTCATAGGCCAATAAGTCAATCATTTAAACATACAGACCTTTATTTCCTGAAAATGATAGGCTAAAATGTACAGTCTACGGTACGCCCAGATAACTTCTTGGTATAGCGCGACACGACACTTATAAACAAACTTGAATGCGTTGAAGTTATTTGAATATTTTTAGAATCATGTTCACAGTCACACTTGGAAGTAGTAACAATTTAGTCCAGTTGTAAGTGAAACATATTTATGAAAATCATCATTAAATTAAGTACTTTCAATACTTCGACCTCAATCAATTTTGACAGTCAGGAAGAACAGACAGAAATGAGTGAAATTAAAATGACCTATATGACGAATGTCTGACTTAAAATGACATTAAAGTTACTGTCATTTCCCAGAATTAGCGTACCAAGCTTGCAGGTCAAGTCCAAAGGGTCAAGTATGATATGAAATAGGCACAGAAGAAAGTTTTTAAATAGATTTGAAACAAGCAGACAGCCGATCTTATTTATCAGTCATCTGGTACCATGACTTCAATTTTTTTCACATGATGCTTATATGCTTGGTGTCTACCTCCATGGTGTACAACATACCGGTACATGATTCGGCACTCAGCAGAGGACTGCACTTTCATATTGGAAATATTTGTGAGTTCACATGGTGGTGTAATCTTACATCCCTGTTCAGATATGGCTAATATTATGCTACTTTGGACAAAGCTATTTTTGTCAACATTTTACAGTACTATCTTGTCAATGCACCAATTATAAAAATATTCATTGCCACCATTTTAATACTTCAACAGTGCAATGGTCATGCTGCTTGACACTTGAATTAAAAGAATCTGTACTAGATATGTACCAAGTTAAAGGGACAAAGTTGCTCATTTTTGACATTATTTTGCCATTTAAATTTCTTTTGATTGATTATTCTCACTGAAATACGCTCACTCTCTGGTTATTGCAATTCAATTCTCACTTTTTATGTAACACACATTAACATGAGAAATTTACTATGTTACAATTTTTAGTACATAAAAGTATTAAGTGATCATATGTTATATTCATGCGTGCACATGAGTTGAGCTGTGACAACCAGAGATTGCAATTTAGCCCATTTCAGTGAGCAGCAGAAAAGCATACATTCAACGGAAATTAAAATGACCAAAATTTTGTCAGAAATGAGTGACTTTGTCCCTCTAATGGCCAATGAAAATGGCTAAATTCCATGTTTGCTGTTTTGTTATTTTTGCCTGTCAGTCACTGTAATTTGACAATGGTGTATGGACAAGATGTTGGTTTTGTTGTTTACTTTGCAGGTCAGAGTTACATAAATTCATAAGATTTCAGAATTTTTCAGTATTAGCTGCTGTATTTTAGCATGTATTTTAGCATGATATGCTCAGTATTGATTCAGTTTGTCAGCCTAGTCTGATGACACTTGAGCAGTGGTGTCATTTTTTGTGTCCAGTGAAGTCTCTATATTGCCCTGTGTTGTAAATCCCCACCTCAATTTTTGAACATTGAAGATTCGATCAATTTGTAATATTCTATTTTTTTGAACCTGGGGGAGGGTCACAAATTTTTCAGTCTTGCTTAGGGGAGGGTCATAAATTTTTCAGCCTTGCTTTGGGGGAGGGTCACAAATTTTTGGTCACTCTCTTACGCCCCCCCCCCCCTGCTAATTTACGTCCAGTCCCTAATTATTGTGTCTTTACAATCCTATAGGAAACACGCACATACATGTATGGTGAAGGTACTAGCAAACTGCAATGTACGCAAGTGAAAAAACCGTCGTTCATACTAACAAACTGGGGCGCAGTATACATGAAAAATGCGACTGGAAAGGTATGTAGACGAGGAAAGTTTCATTTGCCCATTTCACGAGCACGCTTACTATTATATCGGGTTTGTACAATGAGATGCTCGACAAGATGCAATCATCGCATCATGTTGCTGCTGTACATTAAGCAACACAGAAGCGTCACGTTGCCAGGTAGTCATGAGCCCCTCACCTGTGATTAGTATTGTGTCGAAACGCGATGAAATTCTACCGCCCTGCCCTGTAGAGATTTTATCTCGAAACGTCCCTCACATGGCCAAGGCGTGTGAAGGTCATTGACTCATAATCGTTAGAAAAAGAGATGAGAGACATTGGTTGAGACTTCCATAAGAACAATCGAGAACGGGATTTTCCATGGTGTGATCTTGTTCAACCTTAAGAAACTCAAAGACCGGCGGGAAATTTCCACGTTATGTCCATTGTATGATGATGATGATAATTTTTTGGTTTTATACGTTTTAAAACTTTGTAGAGAATTTACACTGAAGACATAAGAGATCAGTTCTTGGACGGTGAACGATACGGTCGCCATCTTGTAATAAAGTATGTGGTTGTGCTACAATCTACATCTTGGTGTGTTATCTTCAGTTACTGGGGGCGCTCTCGGGATCCCATGCAATTTTATACTGAATATATATGATACTTTGACAGTATGAGTACATTAGGTCTGTTTGATCACGATTTAGTCTTCCTGTCACCTTGAAACAATCTCGCGCGAGAACGATCCCTATTAAACTGCACGTATGATAAAGCTTTTCGACGCGATAGAAAAGCGACAAAAAAATCTGAACAATCGAAAGGTATATGAGTTGTACATACCTTACAACTATACTCCGATTCTACTTCATACAAAACTGGGGTGGTTTCTTTGTGAAAAGGCTACTTCCTTGCCGTTATCGATGAAAAATCATAGGCAACGCTACGCCAAAATAAATCTATGGTCGGCCATATTTTACGCATGAGACGAGTGCTTAACCGGACGTCTTGACCTACACCACCCGGGTTCACACTAGAAAGATCGTCACAGTAAGCGTTTTTACAAACGACTTGTACCATTAATCATATCAAAGCACAGATGTATTTTTAACGGAGATTTAACAGCTCGGGTGCAGCATGATATATTTTCGCGATTTGATTTCACCACGGCATGTTCATTTAAGTAGCAAGTGATATTAGTCTAACGTTTCAGCATTGCAATCTCACT
>LD345325.1:37127-56528 GCA_001465055.1 Ptychodera flava | reverse complement strand
TGTAACGACGTGCTGATCGCAGGCATGTTCTCCTCTGTCTCTATGATACTGGTTGCCATGGAAACTGGCGGCTTGTAGTATGCACCCATAGTCATCATCATCACTTCTTCGTAGTCGTCTTCGCAGAGTATTTTGTTGTTTCTCAGGTAAAATTTGTCACCCACGCAGAATCTGGGGGGCAAAACACGAAAAAACGAAACGATGTGTTAAGCTCTCCGGTGGTGGCGCCACCATAGCGCACTGCATGCAAGGTAATATACCAGTACAAGCCCACCATATAGTTAGCTTTCCACGGTAATACATAAGGCCAAAGTAATTAAATTCTCTGTTTTGCGTCCACTCTAAATGGGAAAAGGTACGCGTCTAAGCGGCCGAAAAACACACGCAAGAAAATTAACACAATGTAATTTGATTGCAGCAAATAAAAAATTGTAACAAAATTTTAGTTCAGAAAAGCTAAGCGGTCATGTCCTAAAATTTCCTATTCAAATACACTTTGTGTGTTTTTCATGGAAACCTTAAAAACCTACGCGGATGGGGACGCAAAACAAAGAATTTAATTACTTTGGCCTAACCATGGGTCTGACATCATTTCAGCTTAGTCCGATGTCCCGTATAACTTACGCTTATTCAAAGAAATACATTTTTCAGGCTAAAGGAACTTGTAACATCTGTATACAATTGAACTAATTAAGTCGCCCAATTCCACTGTATGTCTAGATGTCATATTCGTAAAAGCGTTGTAATTACAGACAAATTACATCAATAACTATGCATCCTCGTCCCCTTCCTAACTGAAATATACTGTCTCGAAATAAAGATATATTTTTCAAAACTTTAAATCAAGATATTTCCCGCAAGAACGATATTTTTGGAGCGGTCATCACCTGTGATTGCACTGTTGACAAGCGAAACACTCAAGGTGGTACACGTTCTCCCTGGCCCTCATCACCATTTCAAAAGCTGGAATAACTTTGGCGCACGCAGCACAATATCCTGTCGTTCCGAACAACCTACAGGAGAAAACATTGGTAGCAGAATAAAGGTCATTTCAACGACAACAACCCTGCTGATGCATGCACAGAAGGTTATATCTGATTGGTCAATTGTCACTATTTACAGAAGCGCAGTGAGTCCACTTGTAGTATTCAATTATAACGGTAAGATTTAACCACCCAATGGGACAGCAGCTTCCGAGACGTTGTGCATCAGCCCCATAAACATTTTCAGGACAGGGTAACTCATGCTTCTATTAATGACTTTTTTATATCTCACTTTAAGAACAATACACCGTGTATTGTTCAGTGACGGTCGTGGGAACCATATTGGCGGAACACCAATGCGATCGATATCAATAATTCAATCACTAGGATCTAAATTACGTGTTGATTTGCATATGAAATAGACGCAGCCCTTGCATCAACAAAAGGCAGCGATGTATGTCTTCAAAAACCATTAAAAATTTGAAATCTATTTAAAGACATTGCGGGTACATTATTCTAATAATATTTCTTGTTTTCGAAAATTGTTTAATATTAATGACTTATTTTTATTGTGATACTTGACGAGCTTGTTTTGGTAATGAAACTAACGAGTTCATTGTGTGATGTGTAAATCGTAGCCCTCATTTTTACTTTAGGAGTTTGTTTTGAGGTTCACGATAGGGTGAACGCTGTTATCTATATTGGTTATGTAAGACTTGTAATGTAAATGCATAAGGCCAGAAAGAAAAAATAAAAGGTTCATCGAAATAGCTACTTCTACTTTGCCCGATTTGGAAATTTATTTTTAATTTTTAATTTTTTTATTTTTTTTTTATTTCGGCAAATTCACACTTCTGCATTGCAAATATTTTAGTACCGCCGCTAGTGGCGCCCTCCACTTCGTCGGGTTTTCGCGGGCATGTGGGATTCTGAATGAGACTTCCAACGTGTCTGCACTGAGCTCTGTCAACACGTTGTTGCGACGTCTGAATTTTGCAAATCATGACACAAATTGGGTCAATGTTTGGCTGAAATTTCTCCGTTTTGTCAAGCTTAGTACACCATGACTCTTAATTTAATCGCAAGCAAAATAAAAAGAAAAAGAAAATTCGCTCGCCGCTCCTGAACCTTCATTTTTTTTTGGTCCAAAAAATCCGATGAACAAGATTTTTTTTTCTCTGGCCTAATGTTCCCTTGAAATTAGACTAAGACAGTATAAAAGCATAGTAGTCATTTTGGAAGGCTAGTCTTTTCATCATAATTGCACACATCTGTACGGCGGTGTATCAAAGAAATGAAGATGTTTATTAATCATATACAAGTTCAGGACTATATAGTGTGCTGCTGGCCACGGAACCAAACAATGTGTTTTTGGATAAGAATATAGAATGTCGGCTGTCTGCTTCAAGCTCGCTTCTCTTTCCTGAATATTTGACTTTAATATCTCCATCGGAATACAATGCTTTTGTCCTATATGTTTTCTGACATGACCTAAGTGCGATTACAGGGCCGTAAACAATCACATGAATATACAATGCTGACTTCGAAAGATAGAGGGCTGCAACCATGACGGCTATTCTTATTCCACTTTCTTCCTCACTCTCTTGTTTCCATAGATACCGGGCACTCGATTAAAAAAAAGTGTTTTATCCTCAGCCATTTAAAAGTTGAACTAATACCACTTAAGACGGTATTCGGTGATTTTGGACCCGGAGAAGACAGACGGTCGATCCAGCAGCAGGCGGGTTTGGGAAATTTTAGGAGCGCGCGTGACTAACCTGAAACAGAAGGGTTATCAGCACTGTACCTGCGCGACTTTTTTGTTTATGACAGTGTATTTCACGTATGATATCTAGATACATTACGTCATCATGGCAGCAACCTTTACGTTTTACAATGTACTTTGTGACAAACATGTTTTAACTTTCATCAATCGCCAGCGTACCTTCGATACAGCGTTTACATTTGGTCGTATGGGTCCCATACGAGGTTTGAGCGCAGTTCCGACGATACCCTCCCTTTAACCTATGCAGCACGCAAGACATTTGATATTGCCTTTAAAAAGGTTACATAATCTTAAGGGATGGTTCGTGTCTATTTTTGTCTATTTGCTTTATTGTATTTTGTTTTGGGGGTTGTTTTGGTTGTTTGTTTTAGAGAGATGTCTATCTTATCGAATGGTACGAGCGAGCAGGCATAGTATGCATCAATCTCTAATAGCACACGTCCACGGTCTTCAGCTTGGAGGATGGTCGACAGAGAGTAAAACGCCTATGATGTGAAATTAAAGTCCCGAGCAACCAACGATTGTTGCTTCCACGGTTCACCACTAAGGAACGTCGACTCTCGGCGGGGAGCTGAAGCTAATCGCCACCACATTCATTTCTTTCTGAACAGCCCTCCTATCCTCGTTCGCGGAACGTCGAGACGAAGAAACAGACACTCGGTATTTATTATTCGCCATTCTGTCGGCTCTCCGATCCCCATCCCTCTGCGAGTGCAGTAGTAACGGCCACCTGGCCGATACAGCTCGTTCATTTTGACAAATGGTGCGATTTAAATTGCATTATTTTATTAATCAAAGCGGTATGAAATTCATTATCGCTCTGGCCACAGGGGACTCAGCGCCAGCAACGGCCGTTCTGGGCCGTGGATGCAAAGCTCGATCGAGTGAAAGAATACAAACTGACAGTTTTCAATGATGCAACACACGTGACCAGGTTTGCGCCACAGCTTTCTCTCAATGACGACACCGAAGGCAAACTGCGCACTAAACTGCGCATCCAAATTATTACTTCTTAAAATACCATATTGGGAACAAAAGTTTTACTATACACAGGAAACAATCTTTCAATATATGACATGTTTCTTGTAAATTTAAAGGTAAAGAATCTGGCATGTGTACAATTACCTACTAATATGTATATATCTGTGAGTACTTCGTACACACACACACACACACACACACACACACACACACACACACATATATATATATATATATATATATATATATATATATATATATATATATATATGTATGTATACATACGTACGTACGTACATGCATACATACACACATACATACATACATACATACATACATACATACATACATACATACATACATACATACATACATACATACATACATACATACATACATACATACATTCATTCATTCACGACTGGTACACGATGACTAGTAATATGCGCATGCGTTGTTTTTAAAACAGAACATTATGGACGCTTTCCGTGACTTTCCCTGAACCAAGCATTGCGTTTCGCCAAATTAACTTCAGACTTTACAATTGAAGAACGGGCGATCACGTTGCGATGCCCGATGTGATGTCCGATGTATACAGATGGAAAGGTAACGGCCGCTCTCGACAAACAGATCGTGCGCCAGAAATTTCACGCCCGGTCTCACGGGGATCGGACAAGTTGCGTATTTAGCTTTCAAAATGTATTCCGGCCTCTCTTTCGGCGGTTACTGTCTGCCGATCGTTTCGCTGTCTGATTTCTCATGCCCGAATGACCCCCACTTGTGAAGGGGAGAAAAAGGCACCGAAATCCCTAAGTTTAAACTCCCTGAATTCCGGTTGTCGGATTCGATTCATCGATCGCCGGAGACGTGCAAAATAAACACAGTATTCCGATGTATAATGACAGAGGCAGGGCGTCAATTATTCATTGATAAATTTCTTCCGGTTGATGGGACGCCATTTGGCGCGTAACGTGATGCGCGTTGTGAACCATGGTTTGGTCGCTGTCGAGGGGCGGCGGTGTGACGAAAACGTCGTGGATAGACATGGGGGTCTTTGATGTTTCCCGAGGCGAGACCATTGAAGGACTACATACAAATGTCATTTGCTTTAACCCGGTTTTGAATAAGAAAATGAGCGATTTTCATACATTTTTTTATTATTGTATGTATGTATGTATGTATGTATGTATGTATGTATGTATGTATGTATGTATGTATGTATGTATGTATGTATGTATGTATGTATGTATGTATGTATGTATATATATATATATATATATATATATATATATATATATATATATATAAACAAAAATTTACTTCAAGTACTCAAAGTAATTTTTGTTTAAGTATTTTGTAATACTCGCTATTTGCATCATATATATATATATATATATATATATATATATATATATATATATATATATATATATAACTTTTCCGTAATTTCGAAACAAGAAGTCAGTTCCTGTCCTCAGCGTCAGTGGTAATAAATACGTCCCCTTTACGTTTGCTATTCTACTTGACACCCTAATTCTAGCTGTCCTTCAAATCACGATTTTAGAATTTCGATACTTAGTAGATGGACATACTTTAATTCCATGAAGTATCTTATTTTGTTATACTTTAATTTCTGAATCGACGAGTGTGTGTTTGTGGTTTCTTTGTCGTCCTCAAACTATAATCGGTGAATTTGGATATAACGATTTCCCGGTGTATCTTCGTTTTTCACACGGTTCAGGTTCGCTTCGCGGATTTTTCACACCTTCTTCGTAAAAAATTCCGAACTTTCGTCATCTGATTGCCGGTTAACTTTTCACTCAGCGATAAAAAAATTCCGCAAGATCATAAAAACCAAACTTTGGTAGGGGAGATCTAATATCGACAGTTTGCCCGATTATTTTCAAAAAAGGGAGAGTAGGAGGAAGAAAGTGTCGTCTGCACTGTGCAGACTATTTTGCAAAGTGTCGTCTGCGCCGTGAATGAGAGAAATTGTTCAACTCTTACCTGAGGTAATCTCTTTTACACAACATGAGATTTGCTTTGATGTAGAGGGTTGAACCAACTTCCCCAAGTCTGCAGTCGCAGCATGCACACTTCAGACAGTCTTCGTGCCAAAACTGGTCGAGGGCTTTCAACAAGTATCTGTCCTTTATTTTCTTCTTACATCCGGCACAGTTCCGCTTCTCTGGTGGTGCGTCGAGAATCTCCACTTTGTCTGCTGACGAGGAGCGGGTTGACGAACCACGTCATTAACAGGTGGAGCAGAAGGGATGAAAAGAAGAATGAATGAACTTAAAATACATATTCCTTTGCAAATTCATATTTTAAGAAATGTGACAAAATATAAACCTTACGGTAGATCGCTCCACAGGGACAGATATTCGGACTCGTAATTTTTCACAATTCTCTTCTGATCTACCAATTGTCGGGGATCATGTTGGAGAAAGCAAAACTTTCACCGGCTTTAGTTTTTTGAAAATTTAAAATTTTATTTTCTCTGCATAGAGTTAACACAGGGATGGCGGCCATTTTGAATTTCACAGATATCGGTAAATCTTGGGTAATTTTTTTTCTCGAGTACTAAAATATGCACGGCGACCCCTGATTTCCATTCTTCAAGTCGATTTTGAAAGAGAATGGTTGAAAGATACCTTAAGGAAAGTTTGAGCAAAGGTTGAAGTATTTCACTTTCGAGGCGCATACTACCTTAAAGGCATGTGATGGCACCAGATTGTCTCATCAGAAAATTTACCCACCAGATTACAATTTCAATGGAAAACAAAAGACTATCACACCTCCATAATCCTCTTACAGACTAGAACAGAGGTGATCCCAGGGATCGCGGACAGTGCCTTTAAAAGCCGCGAAGACTTCATAAAGTGGTGGACTTTCTAAAAGATGTTATGTTTTTTTTTCATTCCGTTGACCATTTAGAAATGTAGGCGTTGAGTCGGCCAAAGACCTGTGACACATGCATTGCTTTTGTTGAAAATTGAAACGAGGCCAGAGTTTAATGTACTGTGACGAATGTATTGAAACACTGTATTTTAATAAGCTGTTGACAATATTCCAGTATGTACTTTTAGCGAATCAACGTGCTCCAACACGCATGCAGGCCAACGTTTTATGGTTGAAACATACCATAAACATCATAAAAAAATGGCCAATTACAACGACCACTTTGCTGTCCTTTTCAGAAAACAAGATATGTTAGATAAAAGCATAATGGTACAGAGACAATCCGCCACTAGATCGACAAGGTTGCAAATCGACTCGGCACGTGTAACGATGACAATTGAGTCACATTCAGGCCGTCGCTGTTTTGAGTACAGCGGCAAGACGTCAAACGGCGGGATTGTATTTCGGCTTTTCACCTGGGGTAACTGACGCCAAGGTTAGATGAAACAAACATTGGCTTGTGAAACGAGATAGCCCCTTTTACACGCCTCCTCGTATCCATTTAAAACAAAATATACTGACAATCCCTGGCATTCGTGAATGGTGATCTCTCTAAACCTGTAAAGAGATACTGCAAAGTAACGCGCGTTGGGCAAAGATAAACTTGTTAAATTTGCTTTGCTGACTACATTATCCAAAATCAACATTGCGTTAAACACCCGCATGTCGGAAAAATAAACGGGTGTCTAACGCCCTCGAAAGAAAATGAAATAATAACGGTTCTGATCGATTTTGATCGACAAAATTATGTTTAAAATATTTGAGTGACAAACCGCACTGACGGACGACAGAGAATAGATATGTATGAAATTGTAAAGCATTTCGATAAATACAATATGATGTCTTTGTAACATGATCAATGCTGTTTTCCTCTGTGGTCGCAGTGCAATATACACAGTGAAATTTACAGACTGATGGTGGCCGTAAAATCAGGTCCAACCTGATTAGATATTTCAATGAGTCTATTGTCCGTTGCAAAGGAGTCCGGTGAACATCGCGACATGGTGTGAATTGAAAACGGAGGTAGTCACCATGGTTACAGGTTACACCTGTGGCCGATTTGTATGGCCATTGGGCAGTTGGTGTAGCGATCTCGGAGTCGCAGGTTGCGCTTCAATGCGAAATGGATTAGGGGATGTCATGGATATTGTGATTCAAAAAAAGATTTAGCATTGTTGCAATATGTGCAAGAACGCCACATTTTGATTTTTTTTTAATTAAAAAGGTTTGGGAGCGGATGTTGATTTGAAATTTAATTAAGCGTGGAGAACTGACAAACTTATTAAAGTCAGTATTTGCCTCTGAGCCTTCAACACCCATCAACTTTCCCGGGGAACCATTACCGTCTAAACCTACCGTTTTGCTTAATCGCAAACTTTTGCAAGTATGTCTAACTTCACCTGTCAAAAATACAAGCCCTCGAAAAGTATGGTCGCTTTACGAAGAAAGGAGAAAATACATTGCAAGGGCGATTGAAAAATAACTTTAAAAGCTTTCAGCAAAATCCACTGGCAAGATTTGTCACATAAAATTGACGATTGCTGAAAGTGTTTATTTATTTTTCTTGAAAATGGTGCAAACACTGACGTTTTGTAATAAGATTTTCGAGTCTTTATGCTTAACCAATAATCGTATGCCCGTTGTCAATGGAATCGCCCTTATACGGTATGTATAGACTTATTTGAAACTATGCCAAAACATGTCTCGTATTTATCTATTTGTATCCCTCAATACGTGGTATACATTGTCTCCAACTTGCTGAGTAAATTCGGATTTACAAATAGCCTCGTACGATAGAATCTAATATTTTGTAAACATCATGGTTGTTGAACCCGTGCAGTTTACGAGGAGGGGGGGAGCTAATTTCTAGTATGTCATAAAGTTTGCTGAGATCATATGTCAGGTTTTGGAGCGTGTTGTGTTTGTATTGTAAGTGTACACAAATCAACACACGCACGCTGGCACACACAAAAACACAAACATAACTGTTTAGTAAATTATGCGTTGAAGAGCGAGAGATCTCTGCGTGGTGTCTGTCCATCCTTTAATTAGCAGCTGACGCGAATAATCAGCCAAGTGCTTATCCCTTCAATGAATCGACCTAATTAACACTAGTTGAATCTGAGAACTTGGTGTGAGCGATTAGTATAATTAGCTGAATGTCTGCATTATTTTTGCATGCATCAATTGCTGTTTCACAGGTTGGGCCTTTTTTTTTTTTTGCTTTTCACCGGATACGACAGCTTCAATGGACTCTTTAATGAGTAATTCCCTGAACAATCCATGTTGTGTGGGAAGACAATGAAATTGACAACTAACTAAGTCCATACATCTAAGAAATCGACAAAGCTCCGAAATATCTGACTGTTCTTTTTTTTCCATGATTTCGAAAGGGATAGGCCCTTTTGAAATCAAGGTGAATGCTAACGTCAGCAAATCAGAGACGAGCTTTGTTGCCAAGGCCAACGGACGAAAGTCTGAACGAATTCTGGCAATCATAATTACACTTTTTAAGGCGCGATTTATCGCGTTGCTAGTTCCATATCATAAAAAAATGAAAACGGGTGACAACTTTCACGGTAGAACTAACACTGTAATTAATGCGTAATTGCGAAGCAGTGAAGTAGCTTTGCTCTGGTTTCTAAGGTTGGTTTGAAGCAACATTAATTTCTGATACAGAAACTGTCAACTCTTTTACGAATCTTGATTATATTGCTATAAAAGATGCGACAGTCTCATGAAATTCGGAAGCTCCACGAAGGATGCAAGAAACCATGGAGTTTGAGATGCAGAACGATGCAAATTGGTTTCAATTCAGTATTTAAAGAATCACAGGGATTATGCTGGTTATAATTAGTTATTAAACAACCCAGCGATGTGTGTGTGTGTTGTTGTTTTTTTTCAGTAACTTTCTCTGTAGTCTGAAGCGCGCGATGTGCGTAGGCAGAACTGAGGCCCGACACTGACAGTAACAACCGCGGACGCTGAAGTCTTGACACTCCACAAATGAACGACTGTTGCAGAACTGTCCGCGGAACTCCGGCGCAGCGTTGAAAAAGCTTGCATCCGTGCCGCTTCGGTAAACTGCAACAGACTGGCAACAAGCAAAAGAGGTCCTTGATGAGCTTAACGCAGCGCTTGATTCACTTAATTAGGACAAGAGATTGATGGTTGTAACCGAGACACTTGCCCTTTTGCCCGGCTATTGTTCGCCCTTTCCTGTTACATACAGCAATATTCAAATCGGTCACCATTGTACCGTTTTCTCACTGTACGTGACTTGCAGGCCGGAACCGCTGTTTAAACGAGGCGTTTGTTTTAAAAGGAACTTAATTAAGTTGTTCATTAAAAGAAAATAGGGTTGTGTTTTTCTTTTTTTTTCTTCTTGCGGTCATTGAGCTGAGCTGAGATGAATGCGGCCATAGAAAATCAGTAGAGTCAATTCATGTTAAATGACTTTTCGCACAACTGGCATCGAAAGGGGACGAATTCGATTGTACATTCTTTTCACGAAAAAAAAAATTGGCCTTCTATGTTCTGTCGTACGAAAAGCTTTCACTGCGAGAATGTGCAACAATTTTGGCCGTTGACAAATTTATGAGCATATGCAGTGCGAGGAAAGTCGACTCGCAAGGTCATAAACTGTCGAAATACCCTTACGTTTGCAAACATACGGATAATGTAATATCATTCTGTAACTTACATCTTCACTGTTTTTCAAGTCACTACTGTCAATATTTCCAAACATTGACTCTCGTCACTTTGGTGGGTTTAATTAAATGAAATAGTAATGTAACCTGTCTAAATAAACCAACATAGCAAATATACAAACAAGCTTTAGGAATTATTTGGCGAAATGTGAAAGTTCCATTCCAAACGATTTTCATAATGTGACATTGCAGTCGGACAAACAATCCCATCTTTGACCACTAACGACAAATATCTTTTTTGACTATCATGAAATGGGCGCGATTATCTAACAGTCATGTAGGTGAAGAATTTATTTTCGGCGATGTCGAATGAAAATTTGCGTGTCATTGTACGGTATGGTAACGAGCACGTGAAGTATTTTCGGTCCGGCAGATTTGCAGATAGATTTTTTAAAAACATTTCCATCAAAAGACATTCTGTCTCGCAGAAAACTTCGTGATGACCACGTTACTATTGTATTCTTAAGCTTGTTTTTGAAGTTGTTCTTTTCGCCAAGAAAGCTTATATATGTTTTTGCTCTGGGCAGTGGTCAGACGAGACAGGGCTATATCCGCTCAGATGGTTGGAGGTATGGCTGCATTGCTGTCACGGTTTTAGTGAAAAGCAACACTGGCCGCGAGCAAGGGTGAAAGGTGAACTGAGCACGGTGTCGGTCGTCGGGTTCACTTCAATCTCCTAATTGACCGCGCACATATTTTACTGAATCCAACAATGATCAGAACGCGTTTGTTTTGACGAGAGTGGGGTGGTTGCCGTACACGTAACCGATTCGCATTTTCATTGAGGCCAGGAGTAAGGTGACCCGCTGGTGTGCTGCCAACCGGCTACGACGACGGGTGAAGCCCTTTCCCGAAAGTGTTTCAGGTTGTGTTGGGTAATTAAGAAAAGCAAGGCCAACTTACTGACTACTGGTTGAATCCTCCCTTTTGGCTTATCCTCTGGTACCATCATGGGAAACGTGGACATGCCGAGAATCACTCGAAGGGCGGCGGGCTATGGCAGAATTGTCAGCACTGAAAAAAGGCCTGGTGGAGTTCTCTCAAATGTCCTCACACGGCTCGGGAGTTTCACCCGTGCTCAGCGAGTGTGGCAAATCTAGTTTACCGTATCAGGTCGCTGATACCCTTCGAACGTGCCCGAACACCTCGAAACGGACGCAACTCCTGTTACGCGCACTGAGCTACAGATGACGTGCCCGGCCCACATGTCGTGCGCACAATTATCTAAAAGCTTGAGCCCCAATTAGGCTTTTAATCAACAATTGTGCGGGCTGTTTCCAACTGACGAATCAAAATTGCTTTTACACTTAATGAGTTCTCCTTCGGGCGCGTTACGTCAAAACATTGTTGCGCCAGCTATATCCTGGCAAGCGAAATCCACGGCACGACAAAACCCATTTATCTTTGTCACACCACAAACAACGCGAAACGAACCACTTCAAACGGGAGAAGGAAAAGTGGAAACGCGTTTTTACAAGCCGTTGTGAACCCGTCTGTTAATGTTAATGCTTTGCTACAAGCTGATTAAGGCGTCCATGATGAAAAGACTCTGACACTTCCCACTACAAAAACACGATCAATTTGCAATTGAACGGATTTTAATTAAGACATCCTTCAATGGGCTTAATTAAACATATTCAATGATAAAATATGGACGGGACGAGACCTGTTCAAGGATAAAAGTTTGGCTTTACTCGATGTTCAACAGCCGCGTAAATTACTCCGCTCTTTTCAGTGATCTCCAGAAATAGTTCCCGAGACTGCAGAGTGACGAATCCTTCGCTCAGTCAGACGTTTGTTTATTTACGATGAACGTTTGGTAAATCAGCGAGACTTTAATCAGTTAGTTTTAGTTCCACGAGCAGAGGATTGGCGTGTTTGTTTGTTTGTTAATTCGAGTGGCAGTGAAAGGCTTGTAATTATCAGTGAAAGGCGTGTAATTATTCTGGCAAAACATGTATTTATACTTGTTTTACATCAAATGCACCCGACAGAGAGTCGTTTTGGCTGATACTACAAGCAAAGGGTGATGCGATTTTATGTCGTTTTTCTTCAGATCTGGCTAGACATTCTGTATATGAACTCTTTTGCGCTGATATCTGTCACCTATTCACTGTCCCCCTTATCGTCTTTCGTCTTTGATGGCACGCTATGTCCGAATTTGATCCAAGAATAAACTGTTCGATGAGAATCAATATCCAAATCAAATCTCAAGGAGTGCACCATGGTGGTGGTGAACCTCAAATGTTTTTCGAAATCGTACATGACATTGTCCGCACCGCTCAATGTCATTTCTGCTTATATACATAGAGGACTGTTCGTGGCCAATTTGAATGTGAAAGTCGTTAAATTCGATCCCATGGGAAGTTGAAAGGTATTGGCAACGTCACTATAAAGTTATGTTCGCTGGAGATCTCTCTCTCTCTCTCTCTCTCTCTCTCTCTCTCTCTCTCTCTCTGCCCACCATCCTGGCGACTTATGAGGCCGTTGATATTTTTAGTGATTATCAGGGTAATTACTGCGATTCAGATGCAAAGTCACACTGAGATGGGCGACCATGAACATATTTAAATCGTAAATTCTGCAGAACAATTTGAAGAAACCTTTTTCTGGGTCTTTCCGTTGTGTGGGTCTTGAATTTCGTGGAAACGGAGCAAATATGGAGCAGATTTGAGTCAACCATTTTACTGAAACGTGGATGTCGCTGTTAAAAACAGATAGACACTCCGAAAACCGCTAGAACTTTTTTAGAGTGAGTGGAATCACTTCGTACAAAACGCCGTGTAGTAAAGGTCGAAGATAGGGTCAAGGTCAATATTCTGTCGGGAGATTGTAGGTTGGTGGGTTATATTTATGGCATAAAAGAAGAAGAAAAAGCAAAGGTGCTGAAAAAAACTGCAGAGTCAAGCCGAGAGTAAAGATCGTCGTTTGTGTTCTCTAAAGAGAGCAAAGGGTTTGACGTAAAGGTCAAAGGTAGGTTCAAAGGTGAATATCCAGTCAGTAGTTGTAGTTTACCGAAATACCTCCTAACAATGAATAAGTTTTATGTTAGTTCTTTTTTGCCGAACAGAATTTATTTGTCAATATGTAGTTACATTTTTCGACCGGGACAATGTTTTAGTCTTACAAGACAAACGACACAAAATACCGTCCATAAGCTGAGAGTATATTTCATTTAATTTCTGTGTAGCATGAAGATATGGTTTATAATGTGCAGGATTGGCTCGGTACGTTCGCACAAAGCACAGATCAAAGACACATATCCTTAACTGCCGACGATACTCAATACCGCAGGAGATATGTTAATGGAAAAAGCAACATGAATCAGATACTTTTCACCTGTATTTTTGCTCTAAATTTCCAATTGAACATGCGATCATAATTCAGATTCACAAACACACGCTTCGTACATTCTGAAAGTTACATGGCACTCCTGCCGACCAGTGATCGATCGCATCTAAGAGACAATGACCGTGGCCTTTGCCAGCACTTCCATTGCTTTTGCTTACTAAGTAAAAGACTTGCTCCATCTGCACCCCCTATCCCTATAAGAATTGTGAAATGCAAGTTTAGGCATTCGGCTTTGTGACACGATGTTTTGTACATGCAATGTTCTGCTGACAAAACGCGTTCTGGTCTGGACCGAAATTCATCTTTCAACAACACTAAAACATGGGACACTGCATGCAGACCGCGTTGGCGAAAGGCGTTGCTAGGTGATTTTGGAGTAAGAACAAGACACCGTATTTAAAAAAGGACTAAAATAATGGCAAATACATCAAAAGTTGCGGCAAACGCGACTCTAAAAGAAAAACAATGACTATATCCTAGGTTATACCTTTCCATGCACATGTGTTAGAAGCGTGATCTTTCTCTTGTTTTTTGAAAAATAGAAGGATAATCTGTCTACCCATCTCGGGCCTTGTATTATTCATGGGGTTTCTTGAATTACCTGGGCAAAACGAAACGCAAAATGATCACCTTGGGCTCCAGAGAGGCAGGTCTAGTCTCCCGTACGGCTTTACCACTGCTAAATCGTCGGCGGAGTCGACTGCTCGGCGAGCACCCGCCATCCAACTAATCGGTATCGCGTTTCATCAACATACCCGAGAGACGGGGAATTAAATGTCGAAGCGGATCCCGGAAGTGAGCGTATTTTCTTGTAGACGGCGGTGTTGCGATCCGCGAGACGGTGGCGGCGGCAGATGATAAAATTTCAGGCGGTGTCGTGTTCAGCGACTTCAAACATTAACTTTACCTCACTTTTCTTGTTTCTACACCAGTTTTTTTTTTGTTTTTTTTTGTTGTTTTTTTGTTTTTTTTTTATTCGCGAAGAAAAAATAAAACATTGATTTTGCCCATAAGTTACGAAAGAATTGGTTTTGTTCCCGCGCGTTGATCTTGTATACGATTGGCAACTCAATTGTTTTCCGATTTTGCTCAAAAAATATAAAGACCGGCAGTTCGCTATGCACGGCAGAATGGCAGTACTTGACGGATTCGCATTCTATTCTTCCGACCCCACTTTTCACAACAGTAAACTATTTTTTCGTTTTGCTGCGTATTAGAATAACTGCCACATAGTGTAAAAATTCCCCATTTTTTATCATGATTTTTCGTGTTGTGAGCTAAAAAAAGAAAATATGAAACCAACGTCATTGCATCATTTATGTAAGAAACTTAGGGTGGGAAACAAACCTGTTATGTTTTAGCCTCGCCTAAGCTGCTCGAAAAATATATACACTTTGAATCTGGTTTTGAAGAAAGTCAGTGTGAGACATTAGCACGCCACGGTCAGGACGAGTTAATTCTGCTGTTCTCAGAACAGTTGAAGAAACATCAAATGCACGGGATCAGATGTCTACGCTGATCTCCCTTCGCCAGTCACAAATAGAGAGACGTTTTCACAATAATCGAACTGTTGCCCTAAACCGAAAAGTTATGATCCGTTGCAATCAAATTTTTATTCGCGACTAATGAAATATTAAGGCCACGCCGATGCCACTATGTGAAAAATCATCGACATGGAAACTTTTTTTCGTATAAATTATGAAAGCGTTTCGCCGACGGAGGAGACTTATTTAAAGTGTAGTAAGCTCAAAACTTTCGCTCAGGGTCGGGATCATCGCCGGCGAGCACGTCGTCATGGCAATGTCATCAAAGTGCGCGCCAATTAGGTGATTAGCGTACCGGGGTTCGCGGTCTGACCTCAGAGTCCTGTTTGCACTGCGATGAATTGGGGACGATGATGTTACACCCCGTTCTTCGTGTGTGTGTGTGTGTTTTGTCTGTTCTTACAACTTAACCGCCGCGCCAGTAACGCTTTAAGACATAATTACAAACCAGAATGAGTTTGTAAACTGTTTTGTTGAAGTTAGCAGGGATCACCCGCAACTGTTGCTGAAATAATCAAGTAATGTCTTCCACTCTTTTGTTTCGCCGAGGAAACGACAACTTGTTCTGATTCTGTAAAGTATTCATGTGATGATAACTGAAGTGAGTGTGTTGTGGCCCAAAAAGGTTACTATCAAACGAAATGCGTTCATCTCCCATATAACTCCACACGCCATGCTTCTGCGTGATAACTGAATTAAACTTTTCGAGATGGACTCTGCCTCATCAAAATACCAAAGATTTTTTTTTAAATTTAAATTATCAATCTAATATCGCGCGGCTCTCTCAACGGACGGTCCGATAACCTACTATGATCAAAAGCGGGCGCTGTATCGATCAGTTTTTAACTACTCCAAGGTGGCTAGAGGCGCTTAACAGCATCTACGAACAAAGAAACACAGAACGAGCAAATCGTAGTGGACAAAAGCAGGTCGTATACGTGCTTCGTGCGATTTAGGTTAAAGTAGAATTTGTGCTTTTATCGACTGTCAGATCTGTTCGCATGTATGTATGTATGTATGTATGTATGTATGTATGTATGTATGTATGTATGTATGTATGTATGTATGTATGTATGTATGTGTGTGTATGTATGTATGTGTGTATCTATCTATGTATCTATCTATGTATCTATCTATGTATCTATCTATGTATCTATGTATCGCGAAGAACTCCAGGGCATGCTGCAAACGTGTTTCGCCTAAAATACGAAATTGGTGCAATGTTTGTCTGGGTCCGGGTTAAAATGATTGCAGTTATGAAGTGTACGTCTTGCATGGACACCGATTGTAGGGAGAGACAATAAAACCGATTTCAAAGCATAAAGTAAAAACTCAACAAGCTACATCGCTGTGCCATATCATGTACACATCGGTTATTGTACGATAAAGAACTTTCGGCGACTTGGTGTCACTCTCAACAGCTGCGTCACTTCTCAACGTCGGACCAATGCGACAACAAGAGTAGAAGCAAGATTCGGTTTAATATTTCATCCCGCGCTGGAGAAATTGAGAGTTTTTGGGAGAGTGCCCACTAGCTAAGGCAGCGTAAATCACCCCCCATTGCGCAGGATTAAGAGTTGCCAAATACTTGCATAAATACTGCATGGCAATAGCTAAGTATGAAAATTTGATTCCTGAAAATGAGACATTGAATACATAGAGTAATCAGCCGTCGCCTTCCCCTAGGGTAAAGCTATTTTCTGAGCTTTATTTGAGCAAAATACACATTATACCCATCGTCCCATTTTCATTATCCTAAATAAAACATGCTGCTAATACAAAATCGGAATCATATTCATAATCGAATTGGTCGATTCCCCTGTGCGTTTGCCGGGTTAACAAAAATATTTGACTCAGTACGAGAATATGATTTACATTTTTAATAATTGTAGTTTATTCGCCGTCTCTCCGACCGGTAAATGACGCAGCATCGCGTGCGAGTGTCGTACACTGGGTCTTTTTTTATTTGATTTTGCGGAGTTTTATTTAGGCGCTCTGTGCTTTTGATTTATCAGGTGTCAAAATTCTGTATTGGTGGGTTCGTTTTTTTCCCCTAAACGTCAGCAAGAAAACTCCTCGGATTTTAGTCACGATGCCGTGCCCAGTACTTCAAAGGCACAGAAGCAGAGCCGAAAGAACTGACTGAGTCGCCGCGAATATTTATCGGAGAGAAGAGATGGGTGAAGAACTTGTGGCACCAAGTTGATCGGAATGCAACAATATGAGGATAAATGCCAACAATCCTGAGAGAAAATAGGAAGAGGTGTGGACTGATGATAACTCTCCTGCAATAATTTGCATATTTGCTTCAACTTGTATTTCTGCAAGCATTCATCCGTATCAGTCTGTCTTCCCATCTCACAGCGCTAAATGAATATATATATATATATATATATATATATATATATATATATATATATATATATATATATATATATATATATATATATATATATATATATATAATATTACTTATCAAATTATATATACTATTACCACTTTCTACATAGCTATATTATGCCATGTGTGATTATATATAATATATATATATATATATATATATATATATATATATATATATATATATATATTACGACGTGTGATAATGAGGGCGCACAAACAGAAAACTTTTCCCATTCGCAATTCCTGTGCCAGTAAGCATACGCTTATCTTATTTATCTTGTAATAAATCACCGACGCTAATTAAAGTGACATATAGTTCTCATAACCACTAAATTTGAGCATTTCATTATATTTGAAATGGTTATTAGCCTCGCTAGGGACCAATATGCAGAGTAAATTCACAACACGACCGTGGAGAGAGAGAGTGAGAGAGCTATTCTGAACCCCTTTGTGGTTCGCAATAATCATTGAAACCCTGTTTATTTGCCCGTCCCATCTCCTCGCGTTGATCGTTAGGGCTGAAAGGCAGGTATAATTCAAAAACTGGTCGGTCGATGTTACTTGGAATAATATCCGTAACAGTTGTATGTCATAGTGTAATAAGTCATGGCAACGTGGATATATATATATATATATATATATATATATATATATATATATATATATATATATATATATATATATATATATGTATATATATATATATTATATATATATACATATACACACACATTCATACATACATACATACATACATACATACATACATACATACATACATACATACATACATACATACATACATACATACATACATACATACATACATACATACGTGTCTATTAAAAAGAAAACACCTTTCGATAATAAAAGATAAAGTTCGCAAGATTTTATGGAGCAAAAACATAAATGTGATCGAATATACTATTCAGCACATATCTATTTTGCAAGTATTTACTTATTTTGATCATGGTGAATACGACACCTAACGTCTTTTACTTTGTGTGACAGGGGTCGGAAAAATGACGTTGGCTTCGCATCCTTCCAAACGTTGTTTCTCGTCAAACAGCGACAAGGCTGGTCGCATTGAACGATTACATCAAATTTTGGAACTACCTTTTTTTTCTTATTAATGTTACTTTCCCTTCAGCGACTAACCGTCACAACGGAAGGTGACACATGTGATGTTCTCAGTCATGAGCACAGAGCATCACGCGCTTTCCTGGCCCCGCCGCGTGCGTTATCTGGACTCGCTCAAGCGTCAACCTCGCAGAAATAATATACCCTGCTCAAAAAAGTTTAATTCGAGAAGGGCATATAAGCTGCGTAATACAGAAGAACATTGCCACAGTCCCTCCCCTTCACGCTACCGAAATTAATTGATTTTAATATTTAATTTTCTATTAGTCGAGTTTGTCGCGAACTGTTAGACAAGGCCGGTGACGGTTTGCTGTTGTTTATGTTGAAACCTTGCGTCACATCTTCATGTCCGGGACCGTTGACTCGCGAATTCTGCGGTGAAGTATCGCTGCGGTGTTAAGTCGGGTACAACATCGCAAATATCTCCAAAATACACAAAGAAAACATAATGTAATCGGGTCTTTTAGTGTGGCCAGGTGTAATGTAATCAAGGGGCACGTTCGTCTCTTATGGACAGCTGCGAGATCGAGAAAGACGGCGGG
>LD345324.1:56586-76265 GCA_001465055.1 Ptychodera flava | reverse complement strand
TTATGGTTTATTTCTAACACTTGGAGGGAGGACAAGGTATGGCAAATTATGACAGCAATGGTAATGTTTCTCGGTTGTGAGGATGTCAATATTTAAGTGCAATGTCATCTGGACAACGTAAAATGAGTGAGTCCAAGCAACATTTAAATTTCAGAAAAAGAAGTAATAGTAGGAGATGACTTGATTGAACGTCTTACTGCAGGGGAAAGGTCACATGTTTCAACCTGGGACTATTGGCCACCTAAGGTCATTAAAGTCTACATGTATTGGGACTTTTGGGAATTCGAATAGCGCAAGCTTGCAAATTTTTACGAGTCACTGATCTGGATCGACAGGTCACTTTAACCTCTCGACCAGAAGTCATTTTAGTCCATTGTCCACGTGATGCTACCGTCTCTGTCGTACAGAAGAGTGCATCCCATTGAACGAACACCGCGTGTAGCCTTAATAGGGTCGTTTGACAGAGATTGGGAGAAATCCGCGATCTGCGCAAATGAAATATTTCAAGTTTCAGTACCGCAAACTATTATGCAAACGTGTTTCCATTGTTTTCTCGAATTTACTTTGCATATTGTTCGCTTTGCTACACATTTTTTCGCTGCCAGCGAAACTCTCTTTATCATGTTCACTGCATGAAATCCGGTCCCTTGATACTACTTGGACAATATCCACGTTTATTAGAAATGGCCAAAAGGCTGATTCTTGACTTTCCACTTCATCGATAGTTGGCGCCAAGCTAATTCACATTTATAAGAGCTGAAGTAGTAAAGCACTATGGGAATTTATTTCTTTGGAGAAGTTCGTACATGGGCACGCACACATATGGTGAAAAACTGACAATATTACAGTGTGATGGGGAGAAAATTATATGTGGAGACGGCTGATGAATATGCTAGATGAAATGGCACGGCTTCAAGTCTTGACGTTCGAAGATCGCAACGATATGCACCAATTCTGTGTTCATGATTCTAATTTCTCGATGAATTATCTAATGTTAGTCGACTTCACGAGAGAATTTGGTGTTCGAGGACGATTTGGGGTTGGGGGGAAATCCTCGTCAATTTTACAATCCTACGCAAATGTGCGTGCGTTAAAACTATCTTATTCTACCAAGTGAGGTCACTATTCAGAAACACGGTAGATAAGGGGCTTTGATTTTGTTTCAGGTTTACACCATGGAAAAATTCGTATTTACTGAAAGGGGATTTGATTTTATTTCAGGTTTACACCATGGAAAAATTCGTATTTACTGAGACGAATACTTCAAAGCACAGTCACAACATCACACTTAAATCATCTGTAAGACTCCATCAACTGCTATGCATTTAAGTTCTTGCTTGAGCTACTCCCAAATTGCGTCAAATGCACGTTTTTGCACTAACTTTACCAGTAAATGTGTACATGTCCCTTGTCTTATTCACGACCAAATTTTGTTCCGGACTATAATTTACTTGATACCATCACCACCACCACCACCAACAACAACAACAACAAAAACAACAACAGCAACAACAAAGGTGCATATAGTACGCAATGCGTTGCGTTTGTATAAGGCTGGTAGATTGCATTTCAACTTACTATTACCATGCGGAGTCGAATAAAACAGACCTGTTTTCTGAAACAAATGTTATGGAAATATTATCAAAAGTTGCAGCTATTGCCCCACAACAAACGCTCCCCTTAAACCTGATGTCAATATATAGATGATACTTGGTTTGTGATTTCATTTGCTGGAGAAGACATTTTTCATGATTCTTCTACAGAAATGCAATGTATCTTGCGCCCGAGTTGTTTCCATGGCACAAGCGGCAAAGCAGGGCATTTGTGACAATTATGTACTGCGGTTTTAGACCTGAGGAAACAGCTCAAGGGCATATCTGATATCCCATCTGATTTCAATAATCTGGATGTTTCTTTGTGCATGGAGAGTTTACCTGCGCAATTGATGTGCACTTGGTCGGTATTAGCTCACCTTTATGATACTGCTACCTGTTATTTATCCAAAAACAAACAAACAAACAAACAAATAAGTATCAAGTGGCATAGCAAACTGACTGGAACTTCCAAGAAAACGCGATTAACACGTAAGGGGCTAATCATGATGTCTGTTGGTTGCAAAACACAGAACCAGTATCAAGTATGGTGAACATCTGCATTTCTGTCGTTTGCTTGAGCATCTTTTTTCCATTTCTCCAACTCCTCATTAAATACATGACAACAATATGTGCAGAGAGAGAGAGAGAGAGAGAGAGAGAAACCATCAGTTCAATAATAGCCTTGAACTTGAAGAGCGTACCTGTGGAAAATGAAAACGATCTCAATGTCCCAAGGTATGTAAGGCGATGCTGTTCTATGAACGTCTTTCGCTTCATCACTAGATTTGTTAAGTTTGATTAATTTAATTGCTAGCGCTGTTTTATTTATACTATACTTTCGTTATTTTTGCTCCATGTTTTTATAAAGTTCCATATTTCTCCAACTCCCTGACATACGGTGAAATAACAAGTGCTAGCCTAGCCAACATGATGCATATTGTACGGTATGTACATGTATATGTTATCGTTGACGAGTGAATTCTTGTCTGGATTAAAAATTCCATTGTAAACAATAACAAGGGAATACCACATTTGTGCAGGCTATTAAATTGAGTATTTCGACACGATTTTTGGAGAACGACCGAGGGGCATTTTTTGCAAACAGAACGAACAATACTGGAAAAGGCATCAAAAAGTCACACCAGTTGATATTGCCTGGTTGTGGAGTTTTATTGTGAAAAATATCCGATAGTCATATCGTCCTTGCCCCTTTTAAAGTTTAGCATATCAGTATTATCACTGAAATTAAAGCCGACCATCATATGCAAGTTATGAAATTTGCCTTTTGACACATTTAGTTGACAGAAATTTATGGTAGTTATACATGCAACATCAACAAAAATGATAATTCTAGCTTCAATACAAATATTTGAAATAGGGTATCGGACACGGTCTCCCATTAGCCAACATAACCCCTACTGTCAGAACAAACATAACGCTGTGTTTTCAATTTTGGCCATCGCGGCAAATGACATTCGACCTAGCGGCATTTGGGCAAAGAAACAGACATGAGACAGACAGATGCCAGGGCCGTCAAGGACAGGTATACGGTTAAAGCGATAAAGGCGAAGAGTATTTACATGGCATTTTTACCTGATTTTAGAAGCACGAATAAATATGGTAAACTATTATTTGTAGGCACAATCCTCTGCGCAGACTGATGAACTAGTGAACTCAAAATCGTCTGCTGTAGAGCGCATGATTTTGAAAAGAAATAACAATTGCACCAAGGAAGCACTATAGCCATGATGCCACGGTGACATATGGGGTCGTAACCACAGAGTCATCGGTTGTAAATTAAAATGTGCTGCACTTTGCCCTTTGAGCGCCAAAGTCAATTTTTGTCACCCTTATAAAAATGTACCTAAGTTAATTTTTGTCAGATTTTTGCCAAAATTTTTGATAAAAAACTGTGGCCAATGAAATTTTTTCTTCATTTGATACAAAATTATTGGAAAATTACAGGAAAGTTCATAAAAATTGGTACAATGTTGTACTGAAATTTTGGTGGGGAAAAATACTGTGGGTTAATGCATATTAAGGTAAAATGCGTCTCGGTGACACATATTCGGACTCTGACTTTTACAATTCGCTACTGATTTACCATTGTGGGGAGTTCATTTTAAAGCTCTTGGTGTAAGAAAACTTTTCACTAGCTTAGTTTTTCGAAAATCAAACATTTTATTTTTCTCCAATCATGGAGGTAGCAGAGAAGGAGTCACAACTGAGATAATTACGTTTATTACTATTGTGCACCATTGGTTTAATCCATTTATGTCCATTGTTTAACACCCCTTTCCCGCCATCTGCATTGCCAACGGTACCTTCGCAACCAAACCGAGTGAAATTAGCCTGGCTTTGCTAATGCGACTCAGTTTCTCCACAATGTCATAACACATGCGCAAAGACTGTATTTGCGTAGCTTGGGTCAAGTGCATCATGATTGTGAAAGAACCGAGACGTGCCGTCCACGAAAAGTGAAGTTACAAGGAATTTAAATTTTTCATTCTCAAAATCTTGGTAATTTTAACGCCGTTTTTTATATACTTTACATTCGATCGCAGGAACCTTTCCTTGTTAGAATGGAAGTTCTGATCACAAACTTTTCAATCATGTACTGAGTATGGTGCAGCGGATTGCAGCACTGCCGTGAGCGTGAGTTAAATTTGTAGCGTTTCCCGGGTGTTTATGACGCGACGCCATAGGCGACACTTTGTTTCAATGCATAGTAAGTGTTGTTTTTATATCGCGACCATTCATTAAAGTCATGGACGTAGCAGTTAAAAGCTATGCTTTCTTATTTAACCTTATCATTAATGCCAGAACAACATGATAAAACACGGCAAGAATCAAGAACTTGATTTGTAAAAAGTTGGTGTGTTAACAATGCTGCTCTACGATGTAGGCTATGGCATTTTTTTGTGATCGCAAGCTATCATCAACTCAGTCTCCGCGCCTTTGCAGATACAAAAGCTCCCTTCCTCAATTATCTGTTCCTCGACCTCTTTAATATCGTGTACATCAAAATCAGTGGAACGACTCTAACTTCCCGACGCGACGCTTGGACACATGATGCCATGTTTGAAGATCTGTCAACTGCCGAGGGACGGCCGAAACACCCGAACGAACCCGAACGTATTTAATGTTGTTTCCTAAATCCGAGAAAACGCGTTCGCAAGTCCCGTTGGTGCTAATGGAGTAGTTGTGTAAGGCAAACAGCGGCAAAACACATCGTCCCTCTGATCTCCGCCTAGTTGTGACTCCGTCTCTGCTACCTCCATGCTCCAATTAATTAACACAGGGATGGCGGCCATTTTGAATTTCCAAGATTGGTAAATTTTGGGTATTTTGTTTTAATATCTATTACCAGAATTTGCACGGGCAACTGTGATTTTAATTCTTGAGTTTGGAAGAGAATGGTTGAAATATTCATTTAGGAAAGTTTGAGCAAAAGTTTAAGTCTTTCACTTTCGAGGCGCATACAACCTTATACATAGTTACAACAAATTTACGCTGAAAACAAGTCGTGATATCTTTGCTTGCCAAGGTCTCTTTTCTGGGCAGCTGGGTGCTCCCCGAAATGAGATAGTGGGAAATATCGGACCCGTGCGAGCGGACGATGAAGTCCTGATTTCGTGTGGAATCTACTCCATTCTTCACCATGGTTCACAGTGCTTCCCAAAGCAAATATTATTTCTATCTCCAGTTTCATAGTCAAGCGCACGATGCTAAACGGTGGACATGAAACCAACGCCTCTATACCAGATTAAGTTTTTTTAAACAGGAACTTACAGGACCGTGGGCGCACAATAGAGCAATTATTCATGACGCTCACAATTTACATACACTGGGCGGGATTTTTCGAAGTCACGTGTGGATGATTGTTAATGTAGAGGTAAACATTATCTGTTACCGATTAAGAGGGATGTAGAGCATTCAATTATCACCTTCTGTCTAAATGTAATAGAAACCTGAACAAGGGATTTGTCTCCACGGGTAATATACACTGAACGCGATCATTTTATGGCTGCAGTAAACCCCGTCCAACTTGAGGTCCCGGGCTTGAGGTCTGCCTAACTGCAGTCAGAGTGAACGTCGACTGAAACTTCGTTGTATACGACAGCATGATGACATCTTATGTATAACTAATTCAGTTGTTATAAGGAATGAATCAAAGGCAACATTTTCGCCTTCTATTTGAAAACAAACAGCGCTTGCAGCCACCGACAACTGCCGCAAATTCACAAACAATGGGACACAATGCCAACCATAACGAAGTGAAGCCTGACTGTCACTGGCAGGATTTTGACCACAGGGTGACGTAATTGAGGTGAAATGTACGTTGAGATAATGTAAACTTTGACTGCATACGATACGATAAGCCTACAGGAATTCGCTCCATGCATAAATTTTGTGACAAACAGAACTTAAAGTTTTCCATTGACATTGAAACTTAGACTTGGAATACTGTAAATCCAAGCGTTGATATTTCAATTTTGATGACACCGTGGTGTAGTTCGCCGCGATCGCGCGAGTAAGCTTGTTCGGATACATCGCCGTCAAGAGTTGTCTATACTCGCGAATGACGCTTGTCTGTCCATTCAGTTTTTGCATTTTTCGTTTATCTGGTGACTTAAGTTTCGAAGCCTGATAACCTTTCGACACTGTTGAAAATGAAAAGACAGATGCGTATTTGCCCGCTTTTCGTCAATCACTAGTAACATTTGTCGACACGGATCGACTGGCTGTGACAGACGCAAATGACTAGAAAAGCAGTACTGCACTACTGAATTTCAACGATGTGCCGACAGTAACAATAGTGCTCGTGGTCTCAAATTTACGGTAACAGAAACCAATTTGCAATTTACTTTTGGATTCAGGAAATAAAACACTAAAACTAAATTCAAAATAGAATGATGTCTAAAGGATTTTCTGGGGCAATATCGAAGAGGCAATTGACGATACGATCACTTTTAATATACTTGCCGAAAATGATATTTCGGTGTAGGCATGGAGGTGTCCATAGTGTAGGCTAGGCTAGCTGTGGAAACGCAGCTTTCCGTGGCGTGTGTCTATGCGGGTCATAAAAAGGTCAACCCCGCCATGGTGTAGGCATGACTCCGAGTATAGCCGTGGAGCTTCTATGGTATAGCCCTTCGTACGATGATTTTTGTTCTCGGAGTTCTACCGTATATACGGTCTCTCATCACAGACCTGCTGATAACCTAGGCCTTATGTCTTCGCTTTGGCCTCCATACCTCTGTGTTCGGAGGCACAAGCGTCAATTGGGTCTAGACTACCCTGCCGATCGCCGTTGACAAAACCGGCTACATGCGATTCAAATTTGGCTCGCGCACGAATAAGTACTTTTTTAACTACTTTAGGCCGAAATCAACTCGATTCTGATCTATGCCTGCCCGGATAACTCAAACGCTCACAGACTGCAAAACTTTGCTCTTGTGACGTCCGAAACCCTTAGTTTAAAAGCTATGCATGGTCAAGGGCCCAGTGGCCGGCCAGTTTTGTTTCTGCAGTCTGTATGCGGTTATTTATTCTGGTGGGCATAGAGAGGAATCGAGTTGATTTCAGTCGAAAGTAGTTTATCGTGCGCGGTCCAAATTGGGACCGCATGCTAGCATGAGTACAGAAAGAAAGAGAAATTAGAAGGGGACCTTTTTGACTAGGACAAGAAAGAGTAAAACTTTTGATAATATAATCCATGCTTTCTGACAATTTAGGTCGAGAAAGTTCCACGACAGGTCAGACTACAATGACTATTTTTGCCATTTGTTTATACCCCCTACAGTGCCAAAATACTTCTAAAATTTATAATTGATCTGATGACATTCGGAGTCCCGTGTATTTACGAGTGTACCAAGTAGCATCTACTTCTTTATCTGCACACTACATGTGCACTGCCAAACATACTGAGAAGAGCAGGTTTGCAACACTTGTAATGTCAACCATGATTTGTGTTGTGAATGTGTGAAGCCGGAAAAGTTCAAGATGGCAGGACAAATCTCGAAATTACAGTATTTTTATTATAACAAATAAAATATATATACAAATTTACAACTCGGCCTGACATCAGGCCCAAGCTCTCTGTCACTGCAGCCTGCACTAATTTATATGACAAACAACGGACATTGTAGAGTAAATATTATTGTCACTTCATGAAATAAAACGTGAAGAACTGCATTTGAATTTCGACAAGAAACGGCTCAGCAATAGATTTTGTCCATCTTGCATTCCCATAAATTCTCTCACCATGTGTTGGTTTTCTTTTTCAAGATCTTTTTCGCTCGCAGTCTTCTCTGACACCTCGAGTCCCTCACCATTGACTCAGATGTAAAGGGGCGATCCACGTTTTCATTCTGCAAAGCGAAGCAAGTATAGAATATTAAAGTCTAACACAATCGCACATACATGGGGAAGCCATAGCAAAATTACCGTAGTTACGTTCCCAAAATGATTATTTACGCCAAAGCTAATTAATTATGAGAGGAACGCCATATTGTATGGCTTTCTGTTTATTGTAATTCGATGTCTCAAGTAATGTTGTGCATGTTACTTTCCTGCGTTTTTCCCGTTGACATAGAGTTTACAATTTATTATCCAGACGGTGAAGTTTTCAAGGTTAATAAAATATTGGAATACTTACCCAGTCTAAGCATGCAAGATTTGTCCTCATTTTATACTCTTCATCTCCAAAAGCGATTCTTTTGTCATGATATTGAAGGGTGCATTTGTTAAAACTCTCTACATAATGGGTGTCTCGACACTGGAAAATAAAAATGTAGCGTAAAAACATTGAGTTAATGTTAGACATGTATCACAAAATAAAGTTCTTTTCCTGCCAATGGAATACCTCAAATTCTTGGCATGGATATTAAAATACACACATTTTGCTAAATATTTCACAATTTTAACGCTTTGAGATAGAATAAAAATGAAATATTCAAAAACTAAATTCAATTACATGAATCATCTGAGTAAATATTTATAATCATTGTTATCAGCACTAAGCCAACTGCCCGACTATTTAATAACAAGCAAATAAGTTGTGCCCCTCAAGTAGACTTACGTGAATATACGATTCCGGGGTTCTATACAACGGCATTTCCCTTACAAATTTGGTGAGAAGTTGTATGGCAACAGGATTATGTAGTTCAATCCATTTGGGAATGTAATTAGGATCTGCTCTACATCTTGATTGTGGATAGCAGATGGTGTGATCATCCTGACAGAGAGGGTAACAAATTTGTGAACGTGTGAAATATCTAATATGAATGCAACAGTGTTCCTGACATACACAAGATACAGAGAGTATTTGCGACCTAGTTGTGTGACAGAATCCTTGAGGGCTGGGAGTTGATAAATACTATTATAAATCAACACTTACCCTGTAATGTTGTACAATATTATCTAAATTTTGACGTAGAATAACACACGCCGCTTCCCGTCGATCTGGTTCCATGACTTCACCTCTCATAGAATCTCTGGCATGTATCATTGCCCAATAACAGTGTGTCCTAATTAGTGAGGCTGTAATGAATTAATGGTATAGCATTGGTAACTGTGCGTTGTTATGTTCTTAATAAAACTACTTTCTGCTAATTTTGTCTAGTATATTGCAGTCATTGAAACGCCTGGTGTGAATGCATGTTACTTCTCAAGCCACAGTTCACTATCTCTTGTATTATTGTTGTAATAATTAATATTATCGTTGTTATACAGTAATTTAATAATCTTATCACCTTTATCACACAGTTCAGGGTGCCAAGTGATTCCACTCATTCTTCTTGTACCAGAACAAATCTTTTTGAGTTTGTTCCCGATTTCCTTTGTTACTGTAAGACAATAATAATAATTGTCACTGATTGTGCTATCATATATAGAATGAGAGAGAGAGAGAGAGAGAGAGAGAGAGAGAGAGAGAGAGATGGGTTGGAGGCGTGTCTGTATCTGTGTGACTGTGTATGACAGGCAAGCTGACTCCCCAGTTGTAGCGTGGTTACAAAACTCAGATGGCTATTTCGAAATGATCATTGAAGGCTGACATACCATGCCATGTATCGTTGCTACTTGTTGTGCCAGGTCTTTCCTCCCGAATAAATTTCATTACCGACGCATTCCTGTCATGCGCGTGAATGTGGATTGGCACACCTATTTCAAGGATGAAAAATGTATATCGTTTACCAAAGGTATGAAATTACCATGACTGGGCAATGCAACTTCCTACTGTATAATATCGCATTAATTTTGATTTTTTATAAATATCCAGTTCGCGTCAACAACATCAATCCTTTACAACCATGTGCACTTCCCGTGGAGTTACTAAATATGATTCATTTATTACGTTCATTCGTTGCTTCACTTTGTATGTTATATTTTACTATAATTCTAGTTTCATTTACCTTCTTCTTCCGTCCATTCATAAAAACGGCGAACACCAAGCATTTCGTGTCTTTGTGTGCACGGATCATCTTGCTTGTTCACCTCCTCAATATGGATTACTTTATGAGTCCTGTGGATATATGATTATATGAAACAGAGATTTTATATATATACATTAATACGAAATGCAGAAAGCGTTATTGGTGGCATGGATGCCTTCACAAAGACAAGGAAAGGGGGACACAAAATAGGATGTCTCACATTAGGTAAACATTTGCCAATAGTGCTTTCCTTGAGGCACGGACGTTTAGTGAGGTAATAAAATCCAAACATCCCATTGGCAGAATTACGTTTTTTGAAAGATGGCATTGAGGGATCTGGAATGAAAACTCTGAAACCAACATCAACAACACATGTAATATAAACTCTACCTACTGATGACCGATGAAGACGACATCCATTTGCCGAGCATTTCTACGTGTGCCGTGTCTTGCGTCTGACATAATATCAATACCAGGGTTATTCTCCCGATCTGTGCTTGCGATTTCCTGAAAATGATATATACATGTTTACTGAACGTTCACGACTTCGATCATAAATTTATCTAATTGACACTTGTATACATAATTTGAATTAAAGAAACACAAGTCATAAAAGAAAAAAAATTATATTGAATACAAAGGAATTTATGCGGAGGACTGATTGATTCAAGGTACCTCAATGAATTGAGACACAGTGGTAAAAACATACCTCATTTAAAGCGTTTGTTTTCTACTCATCTGCCTCTTCCTTTACCGTTTCTCTGTACTGTGAAAAGACTGGAAAACATAAGACGTATAAATGAAAACTCCAAGTTTTTCGAATGAATATTATAGTACACATCAAAGGAAGTGACATGATACAGCTGTTATTATGGGAACTTCTGAACATGTAACTTACATCGCTTTTTGTACCGATGATTCATAAATCCGATCATCGCCCCTTCACAAAGCCGTCGGTACTGTGTCTCCCTGATACCAGAACTGGCAAAGCCATTAAGCATCCTAAGATGAAAACAGGTATATTCAGCTATCAAATTAACATTCTTCGTAAAATGAAGACAAACAGGTACACGGAATTACTGAAACTAAAACAAACTTTCAGACACAGTATCCACGTTCATGTCGATCAAAACTAGTTGCTATATAGACGACTGTAACGTATTCCTATTTCTGATCAGAAGCTCTGTGAAATTGAATAACATGTATTTGACAAAACGATACATGTAAAATGTAAAACGTGCAAAAGACGATTGTGCAACGTACCTGTGATTGACCAGCAAATTTCCGTTGGGCATATATGGCGAGGAATTCCATCTTAGTCTATGATTATTTTCACAACTAATCAGAAGTCTCCCAGCATGCCCTAACATATCGATTCGTCCTGTTTCCAAAACTTGATGACAGAAGGTTTTATGTTCAGCAACTCTTTTCATCAAGTTGTCAACAGACTTTGATGTTGTCAAGAATATCTTCGATGTGCTGTCTTCTCTTTTGGCTGAGATACATGGCACTCCAATCAGTAGCGTGGCTTTTTGACATTTGCATAGAATTACTGTAATCCGGCATTTATAGGGGAAGTTCCTGTTTTAGCACCTGAGTGCTTCATCATGCACTTGGGCTTGCATATGATAGCCCTTGGTCTGTATGTCCGAAATTTAATTGTGTTGTGTTTAACTCAAAACCCAAAGTTTTTTACAAAATTTCGCACTTAGACTGATGTCATTCATGTGAAAATCGTGATAAACTTTTTGGCTCATTAACTCAACAATGATAAAGTGATTAATAGGTTTGTCATCAAAAAAGCACACCAGATTACCCATCTCCATCGGCTGAAACAAGAGCGCCCTCACGGTTCTACTCAAAATGGCAACTCTTTCGGTTACTATAACAGAACAACGGGCTCATAAAAGTGTGTATAGAAAGTGTATCGAGTTCTTTAAGTTGATAGCACAGCATCGAAAGTGTATCCTAGAATATTGGCCACACATAAACAATCCCTGTGGATTTATAGATTATGGTGTGTACGAGTGCTGCTCTTTGCACCTGGAAAGAATTGCATGAGTAATGCTGTAATACACCACCATGTGATGGACCATGACGCCACCGAGTACATTCTTTCATAACAAGACTCTCTAAAACCGATGGACTGAGAAAATAGAGTTTATTATGAATTAATACTGCGTGATTAAAAATCTTGAACAATGCCTAAACTCTGCTATCAGTAATCAAAGTTGAAAACTTCAGTGAGAAAAACTGTCACAGTCAAAATAACTGAATCGTATTTCCATGTGCTATTAAACTACTGTTTCAAACTGACATGACTTTGAAAATAGTTTAAAAACTCGTATCAAACCTGCACTAGACTGTGTTACTGTACTTACATTCAGCAAGTCATGTAAGCTGTTTCTTGTCAGGTGAATTTGGGAATATATGCCAAATTTTACAGTTGCCCACACATATTCACAACAATTCATAACAACACAAAAACAAACGACACTTAAAACTCGAAAAATAACCTCTTTCCATAGAATATCTACACTACTATTTGATATGTTCTGAATGAGAAATATAATAAATGACAACTGTAATTCTTCAAATATCACAAAGCATCAAACTTTACATGTAACAATATACATGTACTGTCTTTGAAAAAGGAATTTAGAACACAACAGAAATGAATAGACAAGATTCACTTAAATTAATACTTTTTACTTTTTGTATACAAAGGGAGTAAATATTGTTTCAAATGAAACATAAATATATATTTATATATATATTTTCATTCATTGCATTCTCACCAATGTGCTTCAACAGGCTTCAACGGTGAGCCAGATACTGTGGCTAGTAATTGTGGACTGTCTACATAAAACAAGTATTGCTGAAAAAATGATAGATTTTAGTAAACTAATTGCCCAGTCTAATGTTGTAAGATCACTTCTCATCCTGTACATTCCGTTGCTGAAAACCACCCTCTTGTTCTGGTATAACAAACAGATGTTGTTGTAGGACTCCACGTAGTGAGTATCTTTGCACTGCACAATGAAATAATGAAGAGAAACAATATCAGTGGATTTTTTGGAAGCAATGCACTACAGCTTAGATTATCTATGATTCCACCTCACATTTAATTACAAGAAAATAACACTTCTATGTATCAGCATATTTGAAAAAAAGTGTAATCCAACAATAGAATAACGATATGCTTCATGTCCTTACGTTTTGTTATGCAATACATAAGGGTATTCACAAAATACAGGGATTTATGTCGGAGTACATCGTGCAGCCGAGGTATTGTCCGAGACCCCTAGCGAGACATCGAAGGATATGATGTACAAGGATATAAATCCAGGTATTTCGCAAATAACCTCATTGTACACCTTTTAGCCCAATTTTATAAGGAAAAGTCGAAGTTAAAAGCGTTTTTTGGATGCCAGTCACGCACTGCACTGTCACTGAACGATCGCGAGCAGATTTGGAAGCGGTCAGCACGTCCGCTAAGCCTACAGAATGGAATTTCAACCCGCACAGTGCAGTGCAGTGAACCTAGTACATAAAGTGCACGCGAGGTATACATTGTCGGTCAGCAGCAGATTTTCACTTAAATTCACAGCTTTTGGATTGATCACTATACATTCGTAAAGTACTGAATGTTCAGAACTATATATATTGTTAAAAACTTTAAAAAAAAAATCATATCTCCTTTTCCCCCGCGTTGACGGAAAGGTGTTTTCAGGTCAAAGGTCAACTAGTGTGCAATAACACCTAAAGTTATTGTATTCCGCGTTGTAGTTATTGGACTCGTACTGAATTTCGCCCAACCAAAGCCGTTTCATACATGACAAGCTCTACGAATTCTTATTACCATACCTTTCGTGTTTATCGTCAAAGTGTTAACACGACGGAAGTGGAATATAAGGGTCAACTTGCAAAATTTTTGACCCCGTGTTGAGTGTGTAGTAATCAGACTACTTGGCGAGGTGTCTCTCGAACTCGGCCAAAAATCACATAAAAATGAGCATTTTGTAAGCAGATAAAGTATCAGGTATGAATATTTAGGTGATTTTCGGCCGAGTTCAGAAGACAACTCGCCAAAACATAAGGCGTGAACAACCTTCCAGTCACCTCTCAAGGGTACGCGGCGCTAACGTCAGTAAAGTGGAGGTGCCCAACGTTCACTGTGAGGTGAGCGGAATGTTGCTCACTCTTGTGTTTTAGCGATGTGGCCGTTGAATTTGGCCAAAAATCACACGAAACGAGCGTTTTTGAAGCAAATTAAGAACCAGGTATGAATTTTGAGAATGCTAGGGAACGATTGACGGTTACATGATAGACGAACTTGCTACTTTTCACAGTAAAATCGAACGTCGGAGATGACATGGTGACATAATCCCTATACGAAATAGCCATTTGGTTTCCAGACTTAGGATTTTTCTCGCTTATGTATACTCGTCTATGGGCCAAATAGTCCAAGAGCTGAATAGCTCACGAGTGACTGTGATGTGATTGAATGTCCAAAAACTGAGGTCGTCTGAAAACTGCACACTGAGTGTACTGTACTGCAGCTACAACATGCAATGCATTGAATCGAAACACTCAGGCGCGGGATTGCTCCACTTTTTAGCTACTATAGACTATAGTCTATAGAAGCTATTGGGATGGGTATCCGTCCGGCGTCCGGCTTCAGTCTGTATGTATGTATGTATGTATGTATGTATGTCCGTTTGTGAGGCGTCCGTCCACTCAAATATCTTGAGAACCGCAGTACTTACTGATTTGATATTTGTTGTGTAGATGAAAAATATGATTTTGAGAAACTATTTTTTTTTAATTTTTTGATATTGTTGAAAATAGGCAAATTAATGCCAAAAAAGGCGTTTTTGGTAAAAAATCTTCTTCTTCATTACCGCTGGTCAGACAGCTTTGTTATTTGGTATACAGGTCCCTAGGGACAACCCAACTTCGATTTGTTAAAATTGTGATGAAATATGCAAATCTGTATTTTTAAGGAATTTTTTTTGTCATTTTTGATCAAAATTTGACGTACATTGTATGTAATTCTTGTACTGTATAAACCCTATCAATTCACCCAGAAAAAAATAATTAATATAATTTTAAATAATTGAATTAATTAGGAAATCATCAAAGCCAAAATAATTTTAGTGTAGAATTATCAGAAAGTTCAACTTTTTTTGACAGTTCATAGTGAAATGCTTACCATCTTGGAAGATTAAAACATGTAAAGGCAACTTTCCTGAATCGCATCTTTGACATATTCTGAACCGTCATTTATTGTGCCGTGTATGTTATCTAAAAGAAATTGCTCAAAATAGTTTGTCATGATAGGGTTGTCAAATAGATAGAGATAGACAAAGTTCTAATTTCCATTTATGGTTTGACAAGGATAAAATAAAATTACTTTTTGAGGAAAAAAATAGATTGGTCATTTAAAAGACTGGTCAAAGTGATAGGGTTTTTATGGTAAAGCTTGGCTGTAAGATTCCTCATGTGCTATTTATAGCAATTATGCAATCTGTGTAAACAGTGCAATGAAAGCTTACATGATGCTTTTGATGACCTTGAACTTCTTAAGTTTCAAACATTTGTCTCTTAAGTGTGCTTTCTCTGAGTACGTACAGTCTCAACTTATTCAACAGAACTTACTTACAATGTTAATTTGAAAGTTAAAATGTGCTTGGTTAATAGGATGAAAATACTGATAAATAGATAACCAGCTTAAGATTCTTTATAACCTGACAGATATGCTGTTTTTTTATGACGAAAATCTTGATTTAAGCAAGTCTTGTTCACTTTAATTAGAATGTAATTAACTCTCGTGTATTAGCTAGTATAGACTAATATAATGTATAGAAGCTATTGGGATGGGTATCTGTCCGGCGTGCAATGTATGTATGTATGTATGTATGTATGTATGTATGTATGTATGTATGTATGTCTGTATGTAGGTATGTATGTATGTATGTCCGTTTGTGTGGTGTCCGTCCACTCAAATATCTTGAGAACTGCAGTACTTACTGATTTGATATTTGTTGTGTGGATAAAATATTTTGATAGTGTTGAAAATATGCAAATTAGCACCAAAAAAGGCGTTTTTGGTAAAAAGATCTTCTTCATAACCACTGGTAAGACAGCTTTGTTATTTGGTATACAGGTCCCTAGGGATAACCCAACTTAGATTTGTTAAAATTGTGATGAAATATGTAAATCTGTATTTTTACGGATTTTTTTTTTCCATTTTTGGTCAGGCCATCCTGAAATGAGCTATCAAAGATATCCACCTTCTTCATCAATACATGTGTCACAAAAGGTTATTCTCTACATAACACAGCAGAGCTCTGTCAACTGTTGAGTCGCTTGTTTTTTCAAAACCGCTGGTCAGACAGCTTTATATTTGGTTTACAAGTCCCTAAGATGACCTTAGTGAGATAATTTCATACAGTCAGGAAATACTTAATTTTTTATCCATGTCTATAGTAGCTTCAGGGACTTTGGCCCTATCTTTATAAAATAATTCAACCATGAAAAGTTCAAACTGAGACTGATACTGTCTTATTTCATACAAAGAAATGAAACGTAGCCTCATCGTACTTTCAAATCTGTCCCGAGCATTCCGTTACTTTCAATGCACTCGCGCTTTGTCCTTCAGAGTCAGAATCTGACTCTGATTTGGAACCACTCGTGCTTGATGCCTGGGGTTGCCTATGTGCCTTCACGCTACTTCCCCTCAAAATCACTTTCTGAATTCTGGTCAACCGTAAGACCCTCAAGGGTCCTCGCTGGAAGCAACTGCAGCTGGACCGCTGGTGTGGCTTCCTTGCCAGTGTTTACTGGGCGTCTGTGAGCACTGTTTATATAGCTGACTTTGTTTGTGGTCTAATTTATGCAAGGACCGCTAAATACACTTTCGTGACAATAGAGTGGAGCAAATAACGTCAATTTTACCTGTTGGTCAATATGCAAATACCTCTGCCTGGCTCGGGTGCGAAGAGGCCCCCTGATAACCAGGCATGAAAAAGGAGTCGAATTTCGCTCTTCGCGCACATCTTTCCAAACGGACACAATATGCAATCCATAGACAGGTCCTCTTGCTGAGTTTTTGGAGGGAAAAAATAAAACCTTTGGAAATCATGTCATAGGCCCTTTAATGCCTCTGTAAGACTCAAATTGGCACCCCCACTCGGTAACATTTTAAACCCTTTTCCTGCCAAGTCCATATTTCACTACCAGGTCAAGATGTATTTTAACATAATACTGTACATTTAAAGGCTGTTGAAAACATAAATACTGTAAACTTGGATTTTTATCACAACTGGAAGTTGTGATATAGGGTTAGTTTCAACCGGTGTCACACGTCATCCATTTTCCGTAAACGACAAAAAGTAAAAAACCGCTGAACAGACTGCATTGATATTTGGTACTGATATTCAAACTGGTTCCAAGGTTCTGATTCCGAAAAATTGAGCCAAACGGAGCAGTGGTTAGATAGTTTTGGGAAATTTCTAACCCCCCCCGTTTAACTAATTGATTTTAGGGGTCTTTCATATATGTAGTTTTGGAATGTACACCAATCCTGCATTGTCGACTATTTAATGAGTTGTGGAACTGAAATGAGGTTTAGACGAATGTTAGAAATATGCAGGATGGCTGATTCAAAGTATCAGAGATTTTCATGCGCTTTTGGTAATAAAATTGATAAAAAACAACATATTTAATGTTTTAGATTTCTCACATTTGTTATGACCCTTAATATTAAAGACTTGATGACATATTACTAGCTGCTGGACCTGTTTACTGGCGCATTGATTTAAAGACAAAGATCGTTTTATTTTGTGATAAGGATGTGTGATTTCGTAAAACATAGTCTATTAGCCTGGAAATGTGATTTTTGCGAATATTGTTTACCCCACTGACAACAGTGTGATTTGAAAATGGCTGGAATTCGCTACTTCGAGACTTGTGTGTGCATTTGGATAAAAAACATGTATGGTGTGATCAATCCGTCCAGTGAGAGAACAAAGGACTCTTACAACAGGACACAAATGAACCGCAGACCAACTTTGATAAGCCCCTATCACTTTCCAATCTTCCAATATCCCTTGGAAAACTCTGAGCTACTTTGGTCAGAAAACATACACTGTGCCTGCTGTGCTAACCCCCCATATTTGTATAGTTTAGGTAATTTTCTCAGTTTGTGACCTTAAATGACCTACACCAACCCAGGATATATTATGAGACAGTTTTGAAGGCTGTGAACATAATTTTGTCATCTTTGGTATCAATTTGTAGGAAAATTTGATTGAGAAAACAAAGCTGAAGTAAATTTTTTCATTGTGGACCAATTTTTGCAACTTTTCTATGTAAGACATACCGTACAAGAACTTATGAGAAATTTTGATCCAGGATAATTCCAGATGTTGTAATCACCGCCCACAGTGGAAGGCATTTCACTATCTGTAACTAACTTAAGTGCTGTTTACATTAGAATGATAACGCTCATCCATTGTAATTAAAAACTCCCCAAGGTTGTAAATATATTTCCTGTCATCTGGCGTTATGTAATACCAAGGGATGGAACATTTGATATTCAGGAGGGGGTAGGGTCTAGAAGATTGATGAGGTAGCATTACATTTTTACCAGATCCCTTTTACATTTTTTTACACCCACCTTTTCTTTTTATTGAGCCTTCTCTGCCTTTACGCTCCCATATATGCATATGTATATATGCAAATGGGAGGTATTATAAGGTGGCAAAATGGGGTCTTTGTGTATGTATGTAAGTATGTATGTATGTCTGTTAGTCCGTCCACATCAAAAACTCCTAAACCGTAGCACCTACTGTCTTGGTATTTGGTGTACAGGTGCACCTAGGGGTGGAGATGTGAATTTGTTCAAATGAACATGTCAGTGCCAAAAATATACAAATGAGGGGGAAAAAAGGAAAAATCTTGCAAATGGCTAAAACTCAGCAAGCATTGGTCAGATTTGGTTGAAACTTGGTATGCGGATTTCTTTAGGTATTCTAAATTATGTGTGCAAAAATTTGGATGAAATTTGCATGTTTGTATTTTTTGGGTATTTTTTCCGTTTTTAGTCAAAAAATCTTGTTCTCTGAAATCGCTCGTCTGATTGCTATGAAACTTAATATTCATGTTCCTCAGAATGACCTCAGTCATGCTTGTACAAATTGTATTGATATTGTCGTATTTGTAATTTTGGGGCAATTTTCCCAATTTTTTGATAAAAAATTTTTTAGTCCAAAAACTGCTGATTTGATAGCTTTGATACATGTATTTGGTACACAGGTATATAAGATTAATCTCAATATAATGTACTGAAGGTATGTTGAAACTGGCAATTTTTTTTTATTTTTGGGGCAATTTTTGCCTTTTTTGGTCAAAATATTTTTCTCCAAAAACTTCTGATCTGGTAGGTTTGATATCTAGTGTACAGGTTCCTAGGGTTCATGTTAATTAGATATATTTAAAATTAGGATGAAATCTGCAATTTTGTGTTTTGGGGGTCAATTTTTCTCATTTTTGGTCAAAAAATTTGTTTCTCAAAATTTACCAGTCTGATTGCTTTGATATTTAGTAAACCGGTCCTTAGGGTTTTTGTTAATAAGATATA
>LD345323.1:28820-41994 GCA_001465055.1 Ptychodera flava | reverse complement strand
AGAGTTAACACAGGAATGGTGGCCATTTTGAATGTCAAATATTGCAAATGTTGGGTAATTTGTTTCGCTAGTTCTAAACTTTGCATGGTGACCCCAATTTTTATTGTCGATTTGGTAACAGAATAGTTGGAAGTTTCATTCAGTAAAGTTTGAGCAAAAGTTTAAGTCTTTCACTTTTGGGGCGCATACTGCATTACAATTAATTTTTTAATCCCCCCAAAAAACAAAAAAACAAAAACAAAAACAAAAACTTTTTTCATAAGCAACATAAAGTTACATAGAGGTTAGACGTTGAGGTAATTATTGGAGTTTTTTATTCTTAATATATTTCTTGGAGCTGCTCTAGGTGAAATACTATGGTATAATATTCATCCGGGTGTATGACATGCTATTCCCGAGTCCCTTTTATTTGACTGCAGCGCAATGTGAGTCCCTCTACGACACGTCGACGTCGAATATGACAAACTATTGCTCACCCAAGTGGCCCTTTGCTCATGGAGGACCAGTTAGGGGTTTTTTGACCTCTGACACAAAACATGGCGCTGTCTCTTTCGTACTTTCTACCCAAGTTAGCAGTATGTTTGATGATTTTGATAATTCTTTGCATCGCAAGAACAGATAGTGAACATTCTTGTGATGACAATGAAAGTCGGCTAAAATATACCCTGAACGAAAGTTCTCATTGTCGTTCAGTGACAGACAGTGATAAACATCTGATCGGATCGCTGGAGGACTGGAGCTTCGCCAACAGTTTATTACTCGGTAAAACCATATGTATTCTTCTTTCATTCACAGAGAATAATAATCCTACAGTGATACAGTCGTTCGGATAACTTTTCAACTCCATTTGGTGCCACAGGTTCAACGTATCTTCTCACATGAAGGTGGTACAAGCACCTTCATGTGAGAAAATAATCTGACCAATGCAGAATATTATTCGGCATACCAGTTAACAGATATACATGTAAACCATAACAGCCTCCAGAGGGCGATGACAAGAAGTGACATATGAATATCCACTATTTGTATCGTATCTGATACATTTTGCAATAGTATTTAGCAAAGTATAAACTCAAGTACAAGTAATATCAAATACTTGTCGCCTTTGGAAATACTACACCGATTTACCTCCGTGACTTGGCCCTGCGTACAGGTCTGTATGTTCCCGGTGTTATACGGCCTCCACCACAGCCGTATAACGCCGGGAACACACAGACCTGTACGGAGGGCTACTCCATGACTGTACTAATAGAATTTCTGTGTGTGTCTCACAGTTTTTAGAAAGAGAAAGAGCAAACCACCTCGCCCTTTTACTCTGATTTTTCTGGCTGAATGCTTTATCAGTGGCTAATAATGTTTCGTCCTAACAATCCATGAGTGACAGCCAAAGAAACCATAAAATATCTCCTTTCATCCTGAGTTTCCAAATTCAATGTCACTCCTAATGCTATGATGATCAACGCACATAAGTCTTAATGAATCACTATTTTCTAGATACTTTTCCAATCGACAAGGAAAAGAAGAATTATGTGAGGAAAGTCAAGGATGCTATATTTTCTGTAGTGCTCCCCACACCCTTACAAACACCGGTCAAACTAGTCGCAGTGGCACATCCAGTGTTGGAAGATATTTTAGACCTGCATCCCAATGTCACAAAATCGGAATATTTCCTAGCTTTTGTCAGTGGTAACACAATATTGGCTGATTCAACGCCATTGTCACATAGATATGGAGGTCACCAGGTGGGTTGTCTGCTTATTTATTGCTTCAATATCCCACTTTAAAACAAGTCTTTGAGATGGATTCACTTTGAACTTTATAACTTTTGTTTATCGAGACATGATCAGATCATCAGAATGGATAAAACTGGTTGGAGTT
This sequence comes from Ptychodera flava, assembly GCA_001465055.1. NCBI lineage: Eukaryota > Metazoa > Hemichordata > Enteropneusta > Ptychoderidae > Ptychodera > Ptychodera flava. The sequence continues at coordinate 40,116 of LD345323.1, read as the reverse complement.
ATCACAAGTCTTTTATCAGATTTCATCAAAAGGGGTAGGATCAGGGGAGGAACAGTTTTGTAAGGCAAATTAAGGCCACAGCACTTAGAATCAATGATATTTATATTTCAGTTTGGTGACTGGGCAGACCAGCTTGGAGATGGAAGGGCACATCTTCTTGGTGAATACGTGAACAGGTGAGCACAAAAGAACCACTTTGGATGAGCCGAAAGATGGTGAAAATATTGGTATATGTACAATATCCTATGCTACCTTTGTGAATGTCGCATGATATGTATTCATGATATATTCATGATGTAAGTTCTTTTCCTTCAGGGGAAACTGATGGACTGGTGTGCAGCATGACAGATATGCACAAGTCTTACTTCAACTGAGTGATCTCTGATTGATCAATATATCTGTTAACTCCCTGTGTTTCCCTTTAGAGGTCCAATATTTGCGAAACTTTGACTGTGAAATGGTGTGCATCAGCTGCATTGATGATCATATAAATGATGTCTTGCAAGGTGTTGCACATTGGTCCTGCAGCAGAAGTGTGTTATTGGTTAACGTTTGTTAACTTTTTCTTTTTTGTCAGTAGTACAAAGTAGAATCTTTTATTGCTGCAATGCACATCACCTTTATGACTCACTTAAAATTATTCACCACAAATTTTTCTTCACAGAAAAGGTGAGAGATGGGAACTGCAGTTGAAAGGTTCAGGGTTGACACCGTATTCCAGACGTGGCGATGGCAAAGCTGTCTTACGATCTTCAGTTCGTGAATTCTTGTGCAGTGAAGCCATGTTTTATCTAGGTATTCCAACCAGCAGAGCAGTAAGGTTAGAGTCTTTGAGTACTTGTTCTAAAAAATGGTTAGAATGGACATTCACGTTTGGCCAGCAAATTTTCCTTGGCAACTGGGCTCAGCGTAATCAATATTTCCATCTACAACTTACAAATATTGGCGTAACACTAAATTCCTTTCAGGTGTTATTACTTTGCCCCTTGACTGCAAAGAATCATTTCCTTTGAAGGATATTCAATTTAAATAAAAACACACCTTTTGATGGATGATAGAGCAGAGGCAAAAGTTGTTTGATGTGTAATCATCAAATAAAAGTTAAGGTTTAGGAAAACAGAGTTTTTTAAACATTTATAATTTATACTGAATTTTGTATACAATGCTTAAAGAGTTGTTTTAGAACCACAGGAAGTTAATTGATGTCTTTGTTTTCCATACAAAAAAAAAGAAAAATTTTCAGCTAAAAAAAATTAATTTTGCAAATATTTTGTCCACTATTATGAAAAGTATTACCGGTACCTCATAATCAGGAGGAAACATTAGATGTACAGACTGTCAGCACAATTTTAGCACTTCAGTAACTTTTCATTTGTGGCCTATAGTCAAAGATATCTCTTTATTCTTTGTGATTCAGTTTGGTTGTCAGTAATGATCCAGTGTGGCGGGATCAGTTTTATGATGGACACCCAAAGATAGAGAGAGCGGCAGTTGTCCTAAGATTGGCAAGAAGTTGGTTTAGAATTGGTTCATTAGAGATACTCGCACATAAGAAAGAGACCAGTCTCCTCAGGTATGTCATTTTAATGTTCTGATCAGAACTGTGTTGAGTGACTGTGAAATGAAATGACATTATCCTTGAGTTATTTATTTTCTCTAACTTACAAGGTCTTTTTTGTGAAAATTATTCTATACTTCAATGGAGTTAATGAAGGATCAGTTGAAACTATTTTCTTTGAGAGAAAATCTGAAGATCTTGTTTCAGTAAAATAGGACAGCACGATCTTGATCAACTTCAATCAATCACCATCAATAACAGCTGTCTTATTCCCAACTTACCGAGAAGCAATATCAAAATTATTTTCTTGTTCATAGTCCCTCCATCACAAGGGATTGTGTACATTTATAAATACTTGGTTTTGTTGACTAAATTTGAGTAAGTTACTTTACACATTCACGTTGAAGATCAAGTGCAAAGTCCATAAGATTCTCCTATGCAATGATCTATTTAATTTTTGTTTCTGTCTTTCAGAAAACTAACAGATTTTGTAATAGAGCAGTACTTTCCAACCATAGATCCTACAGACAAGAACAAGTACTTGGCATTGTTTTCTGAAATAATCTCCCAGACGGCAGACCTCATCGCAAGATGGATGGCTGTTGGATTTGCTCATGGTATGAAATGTATCTTTTTCATGTTCCAAGAAAAATGAGACAGAAATTATATTGTCAAAGTCACAGATTCTTTGCCACTCCACATTACAGTAGCCAACACATCATGTCCAAAAACAGCTATATATTGAATTCAGATGGTTCCGATTGCTTTGATAAGCAGATTTGTATTCTTACACAATACACAGAGACTTTCCTACAGCTTAACCCTTTGAGCGCTGTAATTCTTCCCACCAAGATTATAGTGTGCAACATTTTACCAATTTTGTGAGTTTTTCTGTAATTTTTTTTACAATTTTGGACCAAATGAACATCACATTTTATTGGCTTCAGATTTTTATCAAAATTTTAGCAAAAATTAGAAAAAATTGACTTGTGTATATTTTGATATAGGCGATAAAAATTGACTTTGGTGCTCATGGGGTTAAAGCCCAATGCTTGTAAATAGACAAGTGAGGTGATTTGTATCACATTGATTGGCCCATCGAGCTTTCAATCTACCAGTATTAATAAGATAGATCTGTCAGAAGATTTTGAAAAAATGGATCTTTATCAGTCCAAACTACCAACGTGCTGTACTCTCTTTTTGTTTACCAGATATGCCATTTGCAATTCTTTATAGTTTTTTTTGTATGAAGAGCTGTTCTTCACTTTCAGTGTAAATTACATAACCTGAGGCTTAGTTGACACTGAACTTCTTTTCATAAATTTCAGGAGTAATGAACACAGACAACTTCAGTTTACTCTCCATCACCATTGACTACGGTCCGTTTGGTTTTCTGGACAAGTACGTCCCCAGTTTCATACCGAACACATCTGATGATGAAGGTCGCTATAGTTACCAAAACCAGCCTGACATTGGGATCTTTAACATGAACCAGTTGAGGGCAGCGCTGTGGTCTTTGATGGACAGGGAGCAGAAAAGACAGTAAGTGGTCATCAGAAATGAATTCACTTCAGAAACAAAAAAACACTTTGAGGTGTTGTCAGACAAAAAACTTATAGATACTCTTTTGAATGAATGTCAACATGTATAAATTGTACTTTATTTGCACCATAAAAATAGTACAGAGTTCATGATAACGTAGCAGGTGCCTCCAAAAATAAACCATTGCTCAAAGTGTCTTTGAATAAACTTTAAGTCTCCCAGTTTTGAAATAAATTTGGTGCCAGAGAAGTATTCACTTAGCACTTGAATTTCAAAATGGCTGTCACCCTTATATTAATACTGTGAAATTAAATTTTCAATTTTCACAAAAATGACCTAACTTGTGATAATTTAAATCACTACTGTATTAATTTAGGAGTTTTCATTCCATTTCAGATCAGAGGTAGTTTTGAGAGGTTATGTTGATATATACAAGAGGCGTTTCATGGAGCTATACTGTGCAAAGTTAGGACTCATTGGGTTAACAGAGCAAGATGAATATATAGTTGCTCTGCTTTTAAAGGTAAGTTTTGAAATTTTACAGGCATTATGTTAGCTTTTTCTTTAAACTGGTTCCACAAAAATGTTAGTTTTGACAAGGTTTTTTGTGATTTGTTCTCAAGCAGTTAAAAGTAAAGAAATGGCGCTAGTGCATGAAAATGTTACTAAAATTGAATAAATGCATATTTGAAGTGCAAGAATTATAATTAGGCCATTTAAAGAAAATTCTTTGTTTGCCGTCCCTTGGATTTTTGAAAAACCTACTAGCCAGCCAGGGTAAAAACGAACTCAGACAAACACAAATGTATTAGCATAAGCTCATTTTTTTATTTGGTTTCCTTTGGAAAAATTATATTTTTATTTGTTATAGTGTCAATATTGTGTTTGTTTTCTTTATTTTCTTTGAAAACCGACTGACACGTGGATGGCAAACATATAGTTACAATTCAGTCAGGACTCTGGAGAAAAAAATAAACAAACGAAATTGTGGGGTATCACTGCTCTCAGAATGAATTATTCTAACAAGTATTTGTCTGACACCAATAGATTATGGAAGACACAAAGGCAGACTTCACCATGACTTTCAGACAGATGGCCGACTTGAACTTGAGAGACATTGAAAATGATGACATTGCAGATGAACTGTGGGCGTTGAAGGATTTACACGCACATGAACAGTGGCAGGAATGGTCACAAAGATATGCTGACAGAATCCATGAAAATGGTGATGAGGACACAGATCAACACAGAAGAGATAGAATGAATGGTAAGTGATGGCAATTGACATCAACACTGAGCAGGGGTTTCTTTTGGTCTGTAAACTTTTCTGGAAATACATAATTTTCACAAGGTCAAATTTGCTACTGTTGGCCCCTATTCACTTATTCACAGGAAAAGCTTTAAATTTGCAACTTCGCATTTCACCTCAAAAGGACAACATGTTGTCACTGATAGTAAAACCCAGTGAATCATACGGTAATTTCTTGTTTTGGAGAGCATGTCAGAAGCGTATAAGTCTTCCCTTTCCTTTACTCATATATCTGTTTCATCCCAATTATCTTGAAGCCCAGAACTTTGTAAATAAAAACAAAAATACCATTTCTCCAAAATCTCATGATGGAAACTGGAAGCTTTTCTCCTTGGTTTCCTTATAATAATGATGACATGATGTGCAATCACAGTTAAGAATAAAAAAATTGATAACTTACAATAAAACAAGATATTGTGTCACTTTGTAGTTATATGATGCATTTGAAGATTTGTTACTGAAAACTCAAAATTATAAACATGGTTACGGTGATGTAAATTGTAAAGGTATGCTCAACTTAACAACACCAATAATATGCATTATTTATTACACTACAATGCTTTCAGTGAAAAAGATGTATGAAAAGACAATGTGTATATAGTTCTGTTTGGTGTAATTTAAGGTCAAAGCTGTATGTACAGTTGATTTTGAAAATCATGTCCTTAGTTACAATACCGGTCAGAGACAGCGATAGCATTTAAGGTCAAAATCAAAGACTTCAAAGTCTTGCAAGTGAGACTATTCATTAACAGAATGCGGTAAGGCAGATTGCATAGTAACTGTTGTGAAATATGTAGCTATATGAATAGGACTTTTGACATACCATAAATGTTTTATACAACCGCACCCTACATTTCTCAAATAGTCGACTGGGCGTATTATCAATGTTGGTAGAACAGCAAATGTTTTTCTCTGAAAACACATTCTGATGTACATGGAATTCAAAAAACACCCACATGAAGAGAAAGCAGTCGGTTACAGTACCATGAACTGCGGTAATTTGGATTTTTTGAAAATTGACATGCTTAAAGGTATACAGTCACCTGTAATCTAAATATGCCCATATATGGTCAAAGGGTGTTCCTTGGTATTCAAAATGCCCGTGTGAGGGCGCTGTTTTTAAAAAGCGGCCACCCACTTAAAATTTCTAATTGGTTAGATTTTCTCTTTCCATGGTAACTGTTGCAAAATTGGAACAGGTGACAGTGTACCTTTAATCCAGGCTATGTCAGGTTATTATTGTCTAGATCACTGTAAGGAAATGCTCTGAACAAGCACTTCAAAAAATCAAATTTTGTGCAGGACACAATCAAAAGTTGTTAAAAGCAGATTGTACAATGTTTGAGAGTAAATTACTGTAGATATTCAACTATTTTGAATACCATTCTTATTAAAGGTATCTACTTTTGTAGAGGGACCATGTGCTATCATACGGAATAATTATCTGCCGTGCATGATATCGTGACATATTAATCACTGTACAAACACTTTGATACAGTGGTTGCCAGTATCTGCAACAACCACTCTGCAGGGTATGTCATTTGTCAGGGCTAGAGCAGACGGATAATTTAACCTGTCCCTGTTTCTGTCAACCCTTCTAACAAACTTGCCACTACTTTCAAACTTCAATATGCAACTGTTGAACTGACAGCTCACGTACACGTATCGATCGTTTTCAACACAGATGCCACTAGGAAAGCGCAGCTTTCCGTCACCACCTTTGCAATCAAAGGAATATAAATATTTGTTGTCGGAACAGAAGACTTGGATCCGGCAGTTGGCATGGTCGGCTACGTACACCATTCCGTTGTTTCCGATTGCTATGCCGCACGGACCATAAAACTCCCCCTGGCCACTGCCTCTAGACCCGAATAACTTCATACTCTTTCCATGTTTGCTGTAAATTTTGACGCAATGCAAGCCGCAGTCTGTCACATAGACATGACCGCTCACAGGGCTGATGGCAACCCCCTGTGGTTTTTTCAGCATCAGCTTTTGTAAGCGTCTGATGACATTTCCGTCCTCATCACTCACCACTATTTGGTCATTGTTGTCATCCAAGCTATAGGACGTACCATCCCCTGATACTGCGATGTCAATAGGTCTGAAGGGTTTCTTAAATTTTGCGAATTTGAAGCACTTCTTGGCTTGTCCTTCAGTGGTAAACACCTGTAAATTGCATCTATTAATCCCCCTGTTACCTGTGATGATATCTCCACCTTTACTCATTGCCACACCATAAGGGTTAAATCTGTTCTGCGTATCTGTATTGACATTGCTGCCGATCATCTTTACTAACCCTCTGGTGACAGAAATGCTGAGTGGAGAGTGAGGCAATGGCTGACCATCAATTGTCACGTCGACTTGATATTTACCGTGCATTTGTCCACTGACAGGTACTGAGTATGTACCATCTTCGTTGTCTGTTGCTTTCACATCTTCCCATGATGCATCAGGCTTACTGAGCTTGGCCAAAACTACTAGTAATTGTCCCGAGGTGACCTTATTTTCCATGGCATCTCTGGTTGTAATCAGCAGGTTTGCAGTGTCTCCTTTGAGAAGTTTTTTAGGAATGAATTCAGCTGTACACTTTGAGATGCAAATTTTATCATACGTGACTCTACCCAAAATTTCATGCTCGGGAAATTTATCACTGGGTGAGAACTCTGCCTCCCCAAACTGTTGGCTGAATTTCGTTTCCATGGTGATCAATTCTTCTGTCTGCACTACAGTGTAACCTTTAGCCGAGAGAAGTTGCAGATCATTCCCATGATGCATCAGTGCTTCGAGGTAGCGGCATACACTTTCAATGTTGTTGTGTTTGAACTTCAGATCATCAATATCCAACTCTGTTTTTTCCAATTTCGTTTGGTAGTTTTCATTCAACTCACCCAGCAGCCTGGTTTCTTCTTTTCTTATTCTCTCGATGAGCTCCTCAGCTTTCATTTTGACTTCTCTTTCCACTCTCCTGCGCTGTTCCTGAAGATCACAGCGTGCCTGTTGTGCTGCGTTTTTATTGGTTTCAGTTTCATGTCGTTTCAATTTCAGCTTGTGAAGCAGCCCAGTCAGTTCCTTATGGTACGCATGGGCCGCATCTTTCAGGTCTTGACAGGTGTGTTTTGGTGTCCAGTGTGTGGTACAGTCCGAACAGACGGCCATCTGGCAGACTTCACAGTAGAACTCGCGTTTTTTCTCAGTATGGACATCGCAGTATTGTTCTGCTCGTAATGCTATTTGGCTGTCAGCTTGTTTTGCTGTACCTTGTCCCGTGGAGGTGATCTCAATAAGTCTGTGGGAAAGCTGTGTGTGCAAATTACCACAGTCTTGACACAGATACTGTGTGCATTCAATACACCTACGAGTCCCTTTTCCCTCTTGGCAACCCTCGCACTTGATCTCAGCTCCTTCGCACATCAGTGCAACTTGCCTTTGAAATTTCTCATTCAGGTTTATCACAAAAAAGTTGGATTCTAACGCTTGCACTCCTTCCTCAGGAAGCTGATATTGCCGCCTGCATTTCGGACAATTTAACAGTTCTTTCTTTTTGGCTTGTGCAACCAAACATTGCTCGCAGAATGTACACAGGCATGGTAGAATTTTAGGAGACTTGAACTGCTCCAAGCAGATGGTACAACACAAAAAATCCTGGCCGATCCCATCCAACAGTTTACACCCTACAGTAGCAGCCATCTTTAGTTGTACAATGACAACACCCAGAAATGCTTAGTGATGGCACGTACGATACATGCAAACTCTGTTCCTATGGTTTAGCATTGACAAGCATACGTAATCCATTTTTCAAACTGAAAGATGTGATTTAGAATCATGAGTTCTTTCGAATTGCAAATAACCAAAGTCTACGTAAATATGTCATCCAGGATATGAAATGTTTGACAATACAAAATGACAGGCAGCTCGGTCAGTCATGGTAATCTATTACTTGAAACCTAACGCTGCCACCAAAGTGTGCATTGACAGTTGTAGAACTTTAGTTCCTTCTCACACACCTGTAATCTTGCAGAATAACATTTTTTAAAATTGACACCCACTATGCACGATTGACTTGTCCAGTATCATGCTGCTGAACTGACATTCATCGTTTGTAGTTTTGATTTTATGATATCCAGTTCCCCCTAACCCCAAACTGACCTAGCACACCTCTGATCGATTCCACTGTATACTATCAGTTTACACGTTATTGTTGACCCCTTCACACCCTGTTTGGTGGTAAATTACTCCATGATGTCATAGGTTATCTGGGAGCAGGGTTCAAAGGTTAAATCAGACATTCTTTCTCATTGTATCATTCTGTTCATTCTTAATTAAGGAGTCTGAAGGTATTATGCAGGGTTGTCTAGCAAGAAAATGTGTGAATAATAGTCATTGCACTGGGGCTAGCTCAACAATAATTATATTTCTGATAACTGCTAATGTAGTCAGTGTTATTCTTAAAGTTTCCAATTTTATTTCTTACCAAAATAAATGAAATTCTCTGTCTTGTTTCAGCTGTGAATCCGAGGTACGTTTTGAGAAACTGGATGGCGGAGTCTGCCATACGCAAGGCTGAAAAGGATGACTTCTCAGCAGTGAGAACTCTCCTGCAGGTCTTGCAGAATCCATTTGAAAAGCAGGAAATTGCAGAGATTTCTGGTTATGCTGGTAAACCACCGGACTGGGCAAAGAAGATCAGGGTCAGCTGTTCCTCGTAGAGAAGTGATTGTCAGGAATACAAATGCCAGTATCAAAAATCTGGATCATATTTGACGTACAACATTTGGACCCAGTAGTGTGAGGAAACTAGATCTCTTTTCTAGGTGCTCTTTACCAAAGTTGTTAACCTTTGCCGAAAGCTAAGCTGGACGTCTCAGTGAAATTTGACAAATACTTCCAATTGGATCCTTTATTCTCTGTGGCTATCATTTTGTCAGAGTTGAAAAATTCCATCAGTTTCAGCTGATGATATAATTTATGAAGATTGACGATGATGAGTTCGACAAAGGTTTAACGGTGACTACTAACCATCTGTATATGGTTGTAACCAAGCAACTGAAAATGCAAGACACTGCCTTTCGGAAATATAAAAAAATGTACACGTCAATGGATACCTGGATATTAATGATTTGAATCCTCATAGGATCACTTACAACAGGGTCAGATTTAGGCTCCATATTGGCTCAAAACGTCCTGAACACCAGTTCCTTCAGTTCAAATACGTGTTTAAGTTAGTGCAGTGGACTGTTGTATAACCAGGAGTTATTTTGTCCAAAAATGGAACTAAATCACGAGTAGCATTGTGAAACTTGGACACCAAACATCAAAGATACTTACCCGGTATACATTTATGGATGTTGGTTATTTGACTGTCTGTTTGCACTGATATATATTAAATTTTATTGGTTTTATGGCCCCACAGGGCAAAACTGTGTCATAGTACCATCCCCTATTTACGTTACTGTACACTGAATACTTCAAGCACCTGTAGGCATCATCTCTGCAGATGAGGATGTAACACCCAGTGTGGCATGGACTGTTAACGACTACCACATCCAATTTGGAGAAAGTTGAACAGTATCAAAATATGCAACTAGTACAAATATTCATACACACGTCTCCAACATATTGAAGTCTTTGTATGCTCAATTCTTCTTAGAATTGTGTTAAACCAGTGGAGAATATATCCCTGTGAATCCAGCAGACAAACAGCTTTGATGGAGTCAGTGTTTGGTGGTGGGCATTGGAGTGGAGTGGGGGATGGGAATGAAACACTAAAAACCATTTGAGTTGTCATAGTTTGGTTGCTTTTTTCAATACAAACCCATCAAAGTATATTGTGACTAAAATGTACTATCTCAGGTGGCAGGTTGTATTTCTGTGATAGCAATTGATTAAGTAGATTGAATGTGTGCACATTTGCAACATCATCTAATATTTGTTTTGGACAGGTTATCCTGTATTTCCTGAATACTCTATATTTAACTGTTCACATTTACATATTTGTTATGATACCTTTTCGCAACAAACTTTCTTTCGATATTTGCGTTAAGAATAATTGTATAAGTTACTGGAGTGTAAAGGGACAAAATCACCCTAGCATTACCATTGTATTTCTCAAGCACAAAATTATTCTTTTTGGACATTTTTTAAAAAGTTTTTTCTTATATATTTATTTTACATTTATTGTGAAGTCATTATAGTTTCAGAACATTTTAACACATTAAGGTGTCACTTGCAAAAGATTTTCAAATTTTATTACAAACAGCATTGACAGATAAACATTACCCCACCCACCTTCCCAATACACTGTTCAGTGAACAGGTCCTCAAACACCAATGAGTATTTTGAATTTTACTACCATTTTCTTGTTTGTGAAAATTATAATTTAATTTTACACATCAAGTTAAAAAAGCTGATGCAAAAATATTCAATGAGATAGACTCAATGACAATGATTTTGAAATGTTTTTATTTCTGATTTAGTCAAAAACACTGAAATATTGAGGTTAAGCTTTGCAAAAGATCGCCCCGATTTGAAAGTCTCGGTAATAGTTGAGGGAGGGCGCTTGCTCAAGCATGGGTGCTCACGTTGATGAATATCGTACTGGAATTTGAAAATTCCTGCTTTTATCTCAAAGTAGCTGTGGCTACAAGTCTTTTGGAAAATTGTGATTACAGTGAGATTCATTGCAAATAAAATCATAAATTTAAGTCATCATATAGTCAAAGTAAGCCTTCAAGTAGGCCTGATAGCTTTTAGGGAATTTACATTGATTAATGTTTTGTATGTACAGCCATATAATCTTTGTAGAATAGTATTACATTATCAATAATACCGGACCTGTTATTTTATATATACACCTGTTGTTATCCCTGTAGGGGTAATGAATGGTT
>LD345323.1:7134-19437 GCA_001465055.1 Ptychodera flava | reverse complement strand
CTGGCCACTGCATTGAGCTATCAAAGATTTCCACCTTCTTCATCAACATGTATCAAAAATAGTTATTCTCTACATAAACACAGCGGAGCTATATCGGCCGCTAGGTCACTTGTTTTCTTTAAATTCTTCAAATTTAAAGGATACAGTCTTTTACTACTGAAAAATTGGATAAGTAAATTTAAATATTAACCGTTATTTTGATTTCCCGCCATTTTTAAAACTGGTTCTATTACAAAGAAACAAAGCATGTGATGTTCCAGTGGAAAACATTCAACACTTTGCATTATATTGGACTACTCTGGTGAATATTCCAATGCATATATGCACAAGTCAACGTAGAGTGTTATTGCTTTGTCTGCATGAGGGCGCCATTTTACATTTGGGCAAACCTTTCTTATTCATCTTGCTCAAAATTCCACATGCAGTCCCAGTGGACAGTTTATTCTACTTGTATAAACACCTTTCAATGAGTATATTCCCACCAACCTGTTTTAATTTGGACGTAAAATCACAAAAATAATGCTAAAAGATACAGCTATTGGGCCTTTAAATTCTATTGGTTTTATGGCCCCAGAGGGCAAAACTGTGTCATAGTACCTTTCCCTTTTTATGTTACTGTACACTGAACACTTCAAGCATCTGTAGGTATCATCTCTGCAGATGAGTATGTAACACGCAGTGTGTGGCATGGCACTGTTAACGGCTACCACAGCCAATTTGGAGAAATTTGAACAGTACTGTCAAAAATGAATGCAACTAGTACAAATATTCATACACAGGTCTCCAACATATTGAAGTCTATGTATGCTCAATGCTTCTTAGAATTGTGTACAGCCAGTGGAGAATTTATTCCTGTGAATCCAGCAGACAAACAGTTTCGATGGAGGCAGTGTTTGGGGGTGGGCATTGAAGTGGAGTGGGGATGGGAATGAAACACTAAACGCCATTTGAGTTGTCATAGTTTGTGTATAGTCACTAATTTGGTTGCTTCTTTCAATACAAACCCATCAGAGTATATTGTTACTAAAATTTACTATCTCAGGTAGCAGGTTGTATTTCTGTGATAGCAATTGATTTAGTAGATTGAATGTGTGCACATTTGCAACATCATCTAATATTTGCTTTGAACAGGTTATCCTGTATTTCCTGAATAATGTATTTAACTGTTCACATTTACCTATTTGTTATGATACCTTTTCGCAACAAACTTTCTTTCGATATTTGTGTTAAGAATAATTGTATAAGTTACTGGAGTGTAAAGGGACAAAAATCACCCTAGCATTTCCATTGTATTTCTGAAGCACAAAATTATTCTTTTTGGACATTTTTTTTTAAAAGTTTTTTCTTATATATTTATTTTACATTTATTGTGAAGTCATTATAGTTTCAGAACATTTTAACGCATTAAGGAGTCACCTGCAAAAGATTTTCAAATTTTATTACAGACAGCATTGACAGATAAACGTTACCCCACCCACCTTTCCTAATACACTGTTCAGTGAACAGGTCCTCAAACACCAATGAGTATTTTGAATTTTACTACCATTTTCTTGTTGGTGAAAATTATAATTTAATTTTACACATCAAGTTAAAAAAGCTGATGCAAAAATATCCAATGAGATAGACTCACAGACAATGATTTTGAAATGTTTTTATTTCTGATTTAGTCAAAAACACTGAAATATTGAGGTTAAGCTTTGCAAAAGATCGGCCTGATTTGAAAGTCTCGGTAATAGTTGAGGGCAGCGCTTGCTCAAGCATGGGTGCTCACGTTGATGAATATCGTACTGGAATTTAAAAATTCCTGCTTTTATCTCGCAGTAGCTGTGGCTACAAGTCTTTTGGAAAATTGTGATTACAGTGCGATTCATTGCAAATAAAATCATAAATTTAAGTCATCATACAGTCAAAGTAAGCCTTCAAGTAGGCCTGATAGCTTTTGGGGAATTTACATTGATTAATGTTTTGTGTGTACAGCCATATAATCTTTGTAGAATAGTATTACATTATCAATAATACCGGACCTGTTATTTTATATATACACCTGTTGTTATCCCTGTAGGGGTAATGAATGGTTCATATCACATGAATAACAAACGTTTGTAATTATGAAAATCACAGACGAAAAATCAGCTGACAAAATAAAAAATAAATTGAATGAGCAAAGAAAACAAAGCAAGCCTAACTACAGTTTAAATATTTAAATAGTAATGAAAAAATTATGTGAGTAGAACATATACATGTGAAAATCTTCTCAAAATAAAAGTGACTTTGATTGTAGAACAAGTCACACACAAAAACAGAGAGAATACAGGGAAGCTGGGTTAATTAAGAGTTCAAATGATGGTATGCTGAGAAAGTTAGTGTGCTGAATGTAGACTGTAGAGGGCGTTTAATAGGGGCACTTCTGTAATCGGTGGAAGAATCTTTATCTCCTGTGGTATGCAGTAATAGTATTAGTTATGTTAATAGTATAAGTAATAGTTACAGTGTAGACAGCACAATTTCCACTTAGTCACCAATGAAATAGAAAGTAGTATAAGACATGATGCCTCAAAGTTTGAATCCAAGACTGAATCAATATTATAAATAGTGATGGAACACTAATGCATGTATGTTCAAGACATGAATTATTGAGGTTTCTCTCAAAAATGGCATGTTCATGACTCTTTCTGTCTTTAAAATACCGTTCTTTCTTTATTCTTTGTCAATTATGGCTACTTGCCGACTATATCAATTTATTCAATCTCTCTGAGCACAGTCTCTCCCCAGTGGGTGGAGGGACTGTGCTCTGATCATTTGAAATGTTTATAGATAGGGTAGCAGATAATACTAGCGCCACCAATGTTTGGCTTTGTGGTATCGTTTGTTTTAATACCCAAATATCAGTGAATCAACAAACAATTGCCAATAAAACTTGTACGTCAAAAATGACCGAAATGTTACTGTCAAGGCAAAACACCACTGACATATTCTTTATTTTTCTTAAAGATGCATTAATCAGTTGGAGATTACTAGAAAATATATTTATTCTATTGTAACACTGGTTTCACTGACTTCCAGAGCTATTCATGTCAAAGAAGAACATGTAATAACAGGTGAGGCATATTCAAAATTGCTATCCCAAAAAGGTGATATGAATGTTGAAGATACTGTTTACATGTTAGATGTCTTTGGGTAAGTTAAAATCAATGTCAGCTGATTTCTATTTTCTTTCAAGCTTACGATCGTATCTATATTGTCTATGCTGATTAACTGTGTTTTATTGTCAATCCATGAAAGATGTTACTCGATCTTTGCTTCCAGGCTTCTATCATTGTCATAAACAAGACATTTACTTTCATCTGGCATATTACCAATTGAACATACTTGACACATCTGAGAACCGGCAGACTTTCTGAAAAGTGAGATATTTGTGTTATGTTTCATGGTACTTACATGTAAAAAGCCTGAACAAATGAAGCAAAATTAAGCGGAATTTTGGCTTTGCAGTATTCAGTTGTGGGAGTGGCTGAACCAGTCACTACCATTGGTTGTGATTGTCAGCCCAAAAGTGGTCCTATTTAAGTTCCAGTACCACAAGCTATACAGCTAGCTTTATCTGAAACATCTTGTGTGGAACACTAGTGGCATATACGGAAACAGCTGGGTGGTTTGGGCAGAGCTGATGATTTTGTATTCATTTGTGGTCCACAGACATTTGAGAAGGATCATCCATTGGTTTGAGTGTACCGTGAAGCTTCCCAGCCATTACAGTTGTTTTCCTTGTTTCTATTGAAAGTATGAAGAGAGAGCTGATGTTTTACCCTTCTTTGCTTGCAAAACAAGCCTGGCAACTAACTTTGTCCAGTGGATTACGTGTTGGACATGTGTCACACTCCCCTGTACATGCTAAGAAATAATATTTTTTTGCGTCAGACATTTTTTGACCACATGAAAACCGATTTGCATGTTGTTTGGGGATATTTTCAACCTTTGAAGTGGTAGCCCTCCCACTACTGACATCAGGTTTGATTGTAGACCAATGAATGTTGCTGCTTCCACTAATTTTGCTGCTTGTCTTGTCCGTGCCACAAGAAGAACATCTACGTTTATCGGACATGCTACATATGGAACATGTTTGGCACGTAAACAAATCAGTGGGTTGTTTGAAAACAAATGATGATTTTGTTGCGTTTGATGTTGCTTGACCAAATGAAAACCCAGTTGCAGGTTTGGTTTGGATATTGTTAGCCTTAGGTGTGGTTGTCATCCCAGTACTGGCATCAGCTTTCATTGCATACCCATAAGTGTTGCTGTTTTGGCTAATTTTGCTGCCAGTCTTGTCCATGCCACAAGAAGAACATGTATGTTTATCTGACATGTTATGTGTGGAACATGTTTGGCATGCCCAGAAACCAGTGGATTGTGTGAAAACTGATGACAATTTTGTTGTGTTTGATGGTACTTGACCAAACGAAAACCCAGTTGCAGGTTTGGTTTGGTTATTGTTAGCCTTAGGTGTGGTTGCCATCCCAGTGCTGACATCAGCTTTGATTGCAGACCCATAAATGTTGCTGTTTTGGCTAATTTTGCTGCCAATCTTGTCTGTGCCACAAGCAGGACATCTACGTTTATCTGACATATTATGTGTGGAACATGTTCGGCATATCCAGAAACCAGAGGATTGTGCGAAAACTGATGACGAATTTATTGTATTTAATTGTACTTGACCAAACGAAAACCCAGTTGCAGGTTTGGTTTGGTTATTGTTAGCCTTAGGTGTGGTTGTCATCCTAGTGCTGGCATCGACTTTGATTGCAGTGTTGCTGTTTTGGCTAGTTTTGCTGCCAGTCTTGTCCATGCCACAAGAAGAACATGTATGTTTATCTGACATGTTACGTGTGGAACATGTTTGGCATGCCCAGAAACCAGTGGATTGTGTGAAAACTGATGACGATTTTGTTGTGTTTAATTGTACTTGACCAAACGAAAACACAGTTGCAGGTTTGGTTTGGTTATTGTTAGCCTTAGGTGTGGTTGCCATCCCAGTGCTGACATCGGCTTTGATTGCAGACCCATAAGTGTTGCTGTTTTGGCTAATTTTGCTGCCAGTCTTGTTCATACCACAAGAAGAACATTTATGTTTATCTGACATGTTATGTGTGGAACATGTTTGACATGCCCAGAAACCAGTGGATTGTGTGAAAACTGATGACGATTTTGTTGTGTTTAATTGTACTTGACCAAAGGAAAACACAGTTGCAGGTTTGGTTTGGTTATTGATAGCCTTAGGTGTGGTTGTTATTGCAAAGCTGACATTGGCTTTGATTGCAGACCCATAAATGTTGCTGCTTTGGCTAATTTTGCTGCCAGTTTTGTCCATACCACAAGAAGAACATTTATGTTGATCTGACATGTTATGTGTCAAACATGTTTGACATATCCAGAAACCAGTGGATTGTGTGAAAACTGATGATGATTTTGTTGTGGTTGATGGTGCTTGACCAAACGAAAACCCGGTTGCAGGTTTTGTTTGGCTATTGTTAGCCTTAGGTATGGTTGTCATCCCAGTGCTGACATCAGCTTTGATTGCAGACCCATAAGTGTTGCTGTTTTGGCTAATTTGGCTGCCAGTCTTGTCTGTGCCACAAGCAGGACATCTACGTTTATCTGACATATTATGTGTGGAACATGTTCGGCATATCCAGAAACCAGTGGGTTGTGTGAAAACTGATGACGATTTTGTTGTGTTTAATTGTACTTGACCAAACGAAAACACAGTTGCAGGTTTGGTTTGGTTATTGTTAGCCTTAGGTGTGGTTGCCATCCCAGTGCTGACATCGGCTTTGATTGCAGACCCATAAGTGTTGCTGTTTTGGCTAATTTTGCTGCCAGTCTTGTCCATACCACAAGAAGAACATTTATGTTTATCTGACATGTTATGTGTGGAACATGTTTGACATATCCAGAAACCAGTGGGTTGTGTGAAAACTGAAGACAACATTGTTGTTTTTGATGGTACTTGACCAAACGAAAACCCAGTTGTGGGTTGTTTAGCAAAACTGGTACTATCAGCCTTAGGAGGAACAAACCTCCCACTGCTGGCACCAAGTTTTACTTTTGAGTTGTCTTTAGCCTTCTTGTCTTTGTTTTCTGGTTTATCTGCAGAACAAATTACACATCTAACTGTACCTGAAGTGTTATATGCGGTACACATTTCGCAAGCCCAGTTATTGTCAGGTTGTTTATACTGCAGTGATGTCCTGGCTGCAATACAAGGTTGTGGACCAACCTGACTTGCCAGTTGTCCAGTATCACTATCTAGCACACTGGTGAGGGTTACTGTGCTGTCTCTGCGGTCAGTAGACTTGATTGTTGACCCAAGAATGGGGGTGTTTTGATTGTCTTTGCGTCCTGGCATACCTGCGCCACAAGCTTCACATCTAACTTTGTCTGACATGTTACCTTTAGAACACAATTCACATGTCCAGTTAGAAGTAGATGGTTCAGAAAATGCTGATTTTGTCGCAGCAGATTGTGCTTGACCAAATGAAGACTGATCAACAGGTTGTTTAATTTCACCACCATAATACTTGCTGATGTCCTTATCACTCTGCACAGCCTGATTAAATGATGGCACAAAGGTTGCAATGCCTTGCCCATCCTGATTTGATAAGAATTTCACTCTTGCATTTTTTCCTGCGCCTGTACAGTCACCTTTAAGTTTAGGTTTGCCTGTCTGATTTGGAGTGCCTTGGCCGAATTTCCCATGTAGCTTATCCATGCGACACTTTTGACATTTAGCCACATTTGTACAATCTTTGCAATGCTGGGCATCAATGTCCACTTTGAACTTTGATGATGCGGGTGATGTTGACCTTGATGCCATATGCCTGAATGCAGAGAAAGCACTGGACATTTTCATTTTGCTGTCACTTTCAGTTTTGTCTGAACTGTCCCTTGTGATAGCAGATGTCAACAATGACACAATTATTCCCTCGTTGAAGTGGTCTTCTTCAAAAATCACTCTCTGCATTTTCGATGGTGTACTAGATCCAATTTTTGCCAATTCTGATTCAATTTTACCCATGGCAGAGAGGAGTTTCACTGCATTCCCATGCTGCACCAGCATTTTTATTTCATTGCAAATTCGTTTAATATTGTTGTGTTTTAATTTAAACACTGTTATATCAGCATTTGCCTTACTTATCTTCATTTGATAATTTGCCATCAATTCATCTACCAATCTCTTTTCTTCTTTCTTGATTTTGTCAATGATTTCAGCAGCTTTCATTCTCACCATATCTTCATCTGTCTTTCTACGTTCTTTTAGATCACTGCATACTTGTATGGCTGCAGTTTTATTCTTCTTTTCAGCTTCATGTTGCTTCAATGTCAGGTTATTCACGACATTTGTCAACTGTTGGCGATACTCATTGGCTGTGTCTTCAATATCTCTGTGGATATGTCCTGCCTCGCAGACTTCCAAAATACAATCTGAACATACAAGATTACTGCAAGTCTTGCAGTATGACTTTACTTCATTTCTGGTGTGGACACTGCAGTGTCTTTCTGTCTCGTGCGCCCCTAGACTAGTAGATTTCTTTGTATGGCTCAGTGCAATAAGGCTGTGTGTCTGCGTGGCTGATAGATTTCTGTGCACTTTTACACAGTTGTCACACAGACTTTGCTTGCATTCACTGCACCTGAAAGTGGCTGGATTCTCATGACAGCCTTCGCACTTGATCTCAGCTACTTCGGAATCTTGAACGGCTTGTTGTTGCTGAATAATTTCCAAAAATTCTATCATAAAGATGTTGGGTTCAATTGCAGACACACCTTCCTTGGGAACTTCATATGTCAGTCCACACTCCGGACAGGTCAAAGATGTTGTACTGCCAACAAGACAAGCTACACACTGTTCACAGAACGTATGCCGACATGGTAGAATTTTAGGAGATTCAAACTGGTGAAGACATATTGTGCAACGTATGAAATCTTCATCAACAGTGTCGAGAATTTGAGATTCTGCTACAGCTGCCATTATAATTGTCACCAAAGACACGTAGAAATGAACCCTTTATGTTAGTCATAATTTTTCCTCTTACCCGCACTGCCATATATTATTATGAAAACAGACCAGCCTAATGTAGCACAGCCCAGCCTGTACCCATGACTGCAGCCAGAGATGTTTGCTTTTTCATATCTCTATTGACTGACAAAAGTGTTGCTATGGCATTTGAAAAAAAATCTCAGCTAAACTGAATTGTAGCCAATCTAAACTAAAAATGTCACTCATTTGACATAGACTAATGAAACTCTGTAAACGTCAAGTACTACAAACACATTATTGCAATTTGCCACTTAGACAGTTACTTGAAATCGAAATGCTTGACACTTTATTTGAAATTGTAACACAGGAGACTTATGTGACTGCGACTAGAGTGGTGTCAGGTGGCTATCATGAAAACACCTTGAACATCAGCTGGGTTCACATACACTGTACATTAATTGTGGTTTACGTGTTACTGTACTTGTTGAATAGGTGTGGTTGATCTGATACCTATATTCTTATCTGTGAATGTGATAAACTGGAAGATGCAAGGCATGAGGCAGCATAGTTCATGCCCTGTGCCCTACTTACTTACAATACATAGTCCAGTCTGTAAGTGTGCATGTACAATTGATATGCAATGTATATAAAGCCTGCTGAAGAAGTGTTTTGATGGCAGCTACCATTGTGGACAAGCTGGAAGTCGATGATAATTGTTGCAGTTTCAAGTTAACTTTGTGATAATTCCTTTGATAGCATTTGTGCCAAATTGACAAAATATCCTATCAATATTGGTTATCATGTACTTAGTCACTGATTGATGGGGAGAAGTTATGAAAAGGTTAACCCAAATCCTGCCAGACAGTATCACTTCCCTATATGTTGACATGCTTCACAGACACATACAAATGGACCCTTTATGTTTATCATTTTTAACAGCTGCCACTTTTGTCCCAAGTGTTTCCTTCTTCAAACCACTATCAATATCGGGAGACTCTGATACTGGCTGGGTCAGAAGTATGTAAAATATTATTGTTGATTATAGGTATCTACGTCAGTCAAATGATAAAACCTTCATTGTAGGATAAAAAGTTTACAATAATCTGTACTACGATTCAGATTTACTGTCTATAGGCAAGTTTATTTGGCATACTTCATTTCTTGACCACTGGAATCAAAAGATGTAAAACAAGATAGCATTACTGTGATGTAAAAATTCAACTGTCAGATTCATAATTCGTCTTCATGTCTATTTGCAAATACCATTTATTCTTCTAGATCGTTTGTGTTTAATAAGTAAAAATACTTTATTTCACCAAAATATTTAGGTGTCGGTACAACAGCAGCAAATCGGTGTTACACCAGACAGAAATTGGTGTGCTGTGACATGAGCATCATATATTTTCACTCTGATAATTTTCAGATGTATGGTAGATAGAATCATTTCACATTATGTGGTATCTGATCGTGAAGAAAACTTTTTTAAATACTTAAAAAATATGTGCAACTTGCAAAAAACCTGCTGAGTGACGAATCTCTGTAGTTTGATGGTACACATGAGTTATATCATTGTCATCACTAGATGATAAAATATGATCTAAGTGATTTCAATTAACTGCAAAGCTTTCTTTTTAAAGAGTGAAGGAATAAATACTTGTCGCTCGCAACTTGCAAATCGGACACAGTTGGAACAAGACTGAAATATTTGCTTGAAAGTACATGTACGGCAGTTTCTCGTCCCAACATGAACAATATGAATGAGAACATGCCAAACTAAATCCTGAAGTAGTTGTACGGGCAGTTTCAAATCAGAAATGCTAACACAATGGCTGATGACAGTATGAAGGAGTGGCTGACAATTTTATCACCGTACACATTGCAAGCAAAGTTTAACACTCCTCAAACTGGCAACTAGAGTCAACAAAATTGAAAATAAATGAGCACTAAAATAGAACTGGAAGCATAAATACTGTAAAACTGAAAACAGCAAAAGTACAGTAAAATATTTTGAAGTTCACATCATTTACATGGTGGATAAAAGTCCCTCTGACCACAAAGCCATCAACATGTCTAGTTTCATCTTTGTCTCTAACTCAAGATCAGACACTTCCATGAACCTGTCACTGTTGCTCTTCAGTTGTTGCAGTGCTGTCAAACAGTCAACAGAAAACTTCAGTCCAGCAGGCTGTAAAGTAGCAAGAAAAAATTGATGCTTAAGATCACATGCACAGAACCTGTCCCTAGAGACACAGGAATTATGCACACTGTGACTCACAGTCACTTGTAAGGGCCAAGTCTTCACATACTGGTATATGTCACCACTGCAAATTTACCATTTTGGCAAAAAAAAAATTAAAAATTTTTCTCACCTATAATCTCTCAAATTACAAAAATCTTGTTTTCGTCACTCTCTAAACAAATGCATTTCAAGGTCATGTACAAAATTCAACTGGTAATGCTAAACCAACAAACCTGCGGCAATGCTGACACACATCAAGCTTCAAGAGGAGAGTGATGAGAACTGATGAGAACTGTGATGTGTGTGTACATGTGATCCTACAGGCATCACGTATTATGTGCGTAGCACATTGCCAATGTTTTACTTTTACTTTTTTTAATTCAAATTACCATGGAACAGGCTGACATACCGGTAGCTAGTACAGATTGGCAGGCAGGAGGATTAAAAACAAACCAAGTGTGTCAATGTGGAGTGTCTTTGTCTCTTGATTTGCTAAACAGCTGACAAACCCAAGGTATACACAGAAGACACACATGTCCTTGAAGGTAAAAAAATCATGACTTTACCTTCTTTTTGGGACTTGGCATCATGTGATCAACTTGCTTGTTACGCAAGGAGTGGTAGACGTAAACCATTTCACCATCATCAGCTTCATCCTCATCCTCGGAGCTGTCATCACTTTCATCATCAGATCCAACATCTCTATTCACACTGCCCCTGCTTATCAGCATGTAATCAGCAAATCTCAGACGGACTGACGATTCTGCAGTGGGGTTTTCACCTGTAACAGAAAAAGACATTACTGTATCACTCAAACAATAAAGTCAGTGAAAATATTAAAGATTTTGCAGTTTGAAATTTGTAAAAATTTTTAGAGCTATAACTTCTCTCAACAGTGATTTTCTGCAGAAGATTAGAAATAACTTGAGTATCTACTGTCATTGTCTTGAAAAAACACAAAACATTTGAGGTAAGTTTACTGTAGGCCAATCAGAGAACTCTGGTGTAAAAACTTTAAGTAACTCTTCAAAGTAGTGGTCATTACCAATGCTTTTGTGTATTTCTGTATTTGTGGCAAATGCTGTAAGACAAATTTGTTACAATTTGAAATTATTATGTGATCGATACAATGGTATTACATGCAAAATCCTTGAAAAGAACTGGTGGGGAGAATTGATTGATTGGATCATTGCTGTGGTGCCTCCTGAGTACATGCCAGGTCCTTGAATCATAAAAAGGAGAAAAGATGTCTGATTGATATGCAAAATGAACTTCAGAGCTTGTAAATGTTTCACGGGTTAGATAGACACAGCAATTAGGCGAGCGGCAGACTCGCCTATTTTTCACACTTAATGTACCCACCTTACATACGGCCACATCATACGTCAATTGAAAGCTTATTATCTGTACTTCAAGAATATTGACGATGTGGAGCTGCAAAGTAGGGCCATACCTCCCTAATTTGCAAAATTCACACGGGTATTCAATTTGCATAAATGCGATATAAAATTAGAAATTTCATTGTTACCTACTCTAAACATACTTTTAAACTATCAAGTGATATATCAAATGAAAGGTATTTGCCTGTGGAATACAACATGGTTATTCAAAGATATATTTAAATTGATTTCACTTAAATATTTCCATATTTATTGTGAAATAATTATTTTCCCCTTTTGAATAACAATATTTTAAAAATTTTAACACATGCAGCCACATCAAACAGCCACATCATACGTCATTTGAAAGCTTATTATCTCTACTTTATGAAAATGGACAATGTTGAGCTGTTTAGAGGGCCATAGCCCCTAATTTACATAATTTACACGGCAGCTCAATTTGCATAAATGCGATGTAAAATTATAAATTTACTGTAAACTTCTCTAAACATACTTTTAAACTATTGAGTGATATATCAAATGGAAGGTATTTGCATGTAGAATACAACTTTGATATCCAAAGACATATTTACATTGATTCCATTAAAGTATTTTCATATTTATATTGAAAAAATATTTTCCATTTTTGA
>LD345322.1:0-16816 GCA_001465055.1 Ptychodera flava | reverse complement strand
AAAAATGACTTCTTGTCCGGACCAGAAGTCAGCTTTGTTGACACACGAAACGAAATGAAAGTTTCCCCCTAGGAAACATCTTTCTGCGAGAACTCCTACTTACCTGTCACTATTACTTTTGGGTTATCTCATTTGCTGCCTTCCAGAACGAGGCAAAAATTTAAATACACGTGATCTCATCCCAGGCGGAAACCGCCATGAGATTCCATATTCAAACAGTTCTCAACCTCCATAATAGACTATCAAAATAGTGGGGAGGAGGGAGGGAGGAGTGACAGGTAAGTAGGAGTTCTCGCAGAAAGATGTTTCCTGGGGGAAAACTTTCATTCTGCTTCATCCTCCTACTTACCTGTCACTATTACTTTTGGGTTACACAGAATCCAAAGCTTAATTGGAGGAGGGTATTTCAAACAAATACTCCCAACCTAGGTAGAACCACACCTTAAAGAACCTAAAGCAAAACTAGCTTCCATAGGCACATCCTTGAGGTAAAAGTTAATAAAGGTATTTGGAGAAGTCCAAAAACCAGCTTTACAAATGTCATCCACTGACACTCCTTTAAACAAAGCCCACGAGGCAGCCATAGCTCGCGTATCATGTGCTCTGATGGAATGCAAAAGTCTACAATGGCCATCGGAAGAATCATAGGCAAGTTGGATTGTATCCCTTAACCATCTAGAAATAGTGTCCTTTGACGCTGGACCATGTTGACCTGAAGACACCTTAATGAACAACTGTTCTGTATTACCACTAAGGTGTGCAGTCATCTTAATGTAGTAACGAAGAGCCCTACAAGGACAAATAAGTTTATCCTGAGGATCACTTGAAATATTTTCAAGACTCGGAATGAATATCTCTGTACCAACACGAGATACAGATTCATTCTATGCCAGAAAACCTGCCCTAGGCAACAATCTAACACCTGTAGGCTCCCATCTGAGATAAGCACTGTTGATAGACAAAGCGTGAATCTCACTACGTCTACGCCCAGACGCCACAGCTATGAGAAAAACAGTCTTCATAGTTAAATACTTCAAACCAGATTCACTAATAGGCTCGTAAGGAGCTGGCCTTAATGAGTCTAACACCAAAGGAAGACTCCAAGAAGGCAAAAGTCTCCTCTGAGGAGGACGCTTAACAAAAAACCCTTTAATCAGACTATCAAAAAGAGGATGCTGACCTACACTATGTTCACCATAACTCGGAAGGAAAGAAGTCAACGCTGAACGATATGTTGAAATAGTTTGGGGCTTTAGACCTCTAGCCTCAAAAAAAAACCCCAGAAAATCACCCACAGAACTTAGAGGTGGATGCATGGGATCGACATCATGTTCTTTGCACCAATCACTGAATACTCTGAACCTGTAATTGTATGATTTAATGGTTGATGATCTACGAGAGTTCGCTGTTTCCCTTCACTGCCGACTGCAGTTTGAATAATCCGTATATAACGCACACTGTACCAGAATAGAATGTCAGCCTCCTCTGCCAAAGTTCTGTATCCTCTGAAACACAGTAGCAGTACGTATTTGAACGGAGAAGAACAAAATAAAACCATTCGCAGGTCATTCAGCCGGCGACCATGGGCGATTACCCAGGCAATGTGGCGTGGCATAGCAAGGCCCTAGGACAGGCTCGATGATGTCATCAGTGTCGGCGTTCTCGATCACGTGCACAGCCTACAAGTTGTCAACAAACCCGCGCGGCAATCCAACTCGATCGGGCAATATTTAGCGTTTGTATGTCACTACGGGAGCACAACTTTGGCAATATTTCACGATGGATGTAAGAGAATAATATGTATAATTAGTTGTGTTGACTAATTAATTACAGCATGTGTGTATGAGAGATATATATCCTTGTAATGGAGTGTAAAATAAATAAAGAGTCACAGAGGCTAGCTTAGGTTATATAAACCATTTATTTTATTTATTCCGATCATTCAGAGCATGAAGAAAGAAGAGAAAATGATAGAGAAAACTGTGTGAAAAACTCAGAACTTATTGGGTCGCCTGTGGCCCAAACGACACTCTGAGCCCCGTCAAGTTCTGTGTGGGCGCAGGGCTGTCATGATAAGATTCTTTAAAGCCCCAGTATTTGTAATCAGGGATTTTACGGGTTGGTCAACATCGCGAAAGATAGGAGTGGTTACCCCTTTTTCATTAACATCACTATCTTTCCGATGTTGACCGACCTCTGATAAGTCCACGGATTAGCATAATTAGTTGTGTTGACTAATTAATTACAGCATGTGTGTACGAGAGATATACGTCTTTGTAATGGAGTGTAAAATAAATAAGGAGTCACAGAGGCTAGGTTAGGTTATATAAACCATTTATTTTAGTTATTCCGATCATTCAGAGCATGAAGAAAGAAGATAAAATGATAGAGAAAACAGTGTGAAAAAGTCAGAACTTATTGGGTCGCCTGTGTTTGGGCCTGAAACGACGTTCCGGGCCCCGTCTATTAGTTATGCATAGTTTACTTTACTACTTTAATCGGAGGCGCACTTGACACCTTTTGATCGTCTCAGCAAACGATCGGCTGTTCCAGTTATATGGTAACCACCCGACTAAGACTTATCAAGTGCAGCGCCACTGCCAGTCGCGATGCGTCGACGGCCCGGCCACTTTCACCTAATTACATATTCATGACATCATTAGCAGATTTCATCAGTCGCTAGATGCTCACGCTTGTCTGTATATAAAGTGTGAAAGAGGCTCCCCACCTAACTATCCAAAATGTTTTTGTGTCGAGTTTGTGTTTGGTTCGTTTCAAAAATGTGTTCCTACATTCTTATCCGATTGTTTGTGTTAATAAAAATGTTTGTTTCGCCTCGGATATTTGTAGGGAAGTTTGGATTAGTGTGTACGGTAATGTTTTGTTTGTGTGGGGAAAGCTTATGGCGAGACGCAGCCGGACCTATGGTGTTACAAAGTTGATAGAGTGGCCCTTTGACGCTTGCGTTTCGAAACCCGAGTGTGGTTTCTCATCAGTCGCAATGTAGATTCTTTCCTTAGTTTGTATTGTGAATATTTATTTTAATGTGTTTTAGTGATCTTGCTCATCGAATAGCGAGGCAAGAATATCAATGTTTAGGTCTCGTTGTGAGTCCATTTGGTGGTCTGGTTTGTTTGTTTTTTGTTTCTTTACTTCTGTGAATTTTGCTTTGACTAGGGTGTCTTTTAGGTTTTTGTTTCTCTTGTAGGCAATGATTGGTGATTCTGGAAATAGATTCCTTAGAGTTGAGTCATTCTCCAGTTCAGCCCAATGTTTCAAAAGAATTGCCTTAAGATCTTTTGTTTTTATGTAGGAGCTGTAAGTTGTACTGAAGATGAGTTTGTTTGCTGTTTCCTTACGTGTAATTGTACGGTTTGTTAGTGTGTTACGAATACTGTGGTTTATTTTATCTGTTATATTCGTGATTTCGTTGTTTTTGTATTCTCTGTCGAGTAGTTTGTTTCTAAAGAAAGCGACTTTTTTAGTAAAGTCGTCATTGTTGTTACAAGTGCGTGCGTATCGAAGGATTTCACCTTTGATAAAGCCATTAAATGTTGCTGTCGGGTGACACGATTCTCTATGTAGAAATTGGAATGTGTCTGTTGGTTTAGTATGTGTTTTGATGTCGAGGATATTTTCTTTGTGGTATCTTGCACCTTTGAAAACTACTACATCTAGGAATGTAATTTCTTGTGTTGAGTTTTCGTATGAAAACTTAAACGTTGGGTGCATTTTGTTGATTTTTTGAATGAAGTTAGTGAGTTCGGTTTGTGTTCCCAGAAAGATTGCAAAGACATCAAGTCTGAATCTTTTCCAGAAATGAATGTTGTTGCTGTTGTTTACGATTATTCTCTTTTCAAGTTCATGAAAAGCAATGTCAGCAATTTCTGGAGACGCATTCGATCCCATGCTGCAACCGCGGGTTTGACGGAAGTATTGCTTGTTAAATTCAAAACTGTTGTGTTTTAGAATTAGTGAAAGCATTTCTATTAAGTCTTCTGTTGGTGGTTTTTTGATACCGTAACTTGTTTGAAGCGAGGTTTGTGAGTTTAATGTTTCACTGACTAGCCGAATCGCTTCGTCGTGAATTATGTTTGTGTACATAGATACTACGTCGAGTGTTACAAGAAATGCATGTTGGGGGACATTTGTTTCTTCAATTTCTTGTATGAAGTTTGTTGTGTCTTTTAAATACGTTGGTTGTTGCTGGACCAATGGTTTTATGAAGTAATCCAAGAATTCTGAGATTCTGTTAGTGGGACTAGAGCAGCCGCTAATTATTGGTCTCCCTGCAAACGTTGAGTTTTCGGGCGGCGGTTTGTTAATTTTAGGTAGTAAGTACCACTGCGGGGTACGGATTTTTATGTTTTTTGGATCGAGATACTTATAAGTATCATGGTCGATGTGTTTTTTTCTCGTACATTTTGTTTAATAGTTCGTGTACTTTGTTTACTGTTTGTTCTGTGTCGTCATTGCCTAGTTGTGTATAATACTGGGTGTTGCGCAATTGTCTTTCGCATTCGTGTACGTAATCTTTTGTGTTTACGATGACGATGCCTCGACCCTTGTCGAAGGGTTTTATTGTAATTAGCCCATTGTTTGCAAGCTTGTTTATCGCGATTCTTTGAGCACGCGACATGTTCTGTTTCCTTGTTTGAAAGGGCATCTCTAGAAGTGCGAGTTTTGTCGCTTCTAGATAGCTTTCGAGTTTTGTGTTTTCTGTTGTAATACTGATCACTTGTGTATAGCTGAGACTATACTACTGTTAAAAAGAAGTTTAACACCTCACCAGCACGAGGGGTCATAAAAAATTATCGGAAGAGCCCTTTAGACCAACCAGGTACAAGTTTCCCGAAAGGTGTCAAGTACATAGGACTAACCAAACATTTAAGGAAAAACAGCAGGAACAATGAAATTGGTTGATAAGCCATAATCCCAAATTGGTCAACTTTTGTGTGGGCGCGGGGCTGTAATGATGGCGATCGGTTGCCTCGACATAGTGCTACTACCAAATATTTTATTCTCGACACAGTTCAATATTATTACCCAATATGATTGGAGAAATCTATTCACTTACACAGTACAGCATTCACGTTATGACTGCCATCACGTCTTCCACTGTGGTGATACATTTCATCGTTCGTATTTTCCAACACGAAAGAATATTTTTTTTTAAATCATGAAATAATATCATTACCACATTCAAAAACCAAAAGTCAGTGATTGTAAACTAATTGAAGTTTTACGAATGAATCCCACATTGAGTTTGCATGACATGTATAGTGATATCTATACGCCGTGAGCAAATTTTAAATCATTTTCCAGCTACGATACATGTATGTATGAATCGTTTTCAATGGCAAATGCTCGATGAAAGCATAGTTTCATTCTGTTTCTCATGGAGTTTCATACGATTTCTATTATTGCATATCACAGACAATGTTTGTCAGTTTTCCAGAAAATATCATAAGTGCGTCTCAAAGGCCTGTCATTATGGCCAACATGCGACCCTCAAAAATCACCGCCAGGTGGCATCACATAACTGAACCAGGTTAAAATATTACGTAATACGACATGTTTTCACTTGCCAGACTATGTTCGTCCTAAGGGAGCCGTCATTATTTACGGCCTGGGGGGGGGGTCGGAGGAATTGCTTTCGAAACTCAAAAATTTCGAGTAACCCCCCCTCCAACCATGACGTGTTTGAGTAACCCCCTTCTCTGCTACAAAAATTTTGAGTGACCCCCCAAAAAAATGAACAAGTTAAATATCTATAAAGTAAAATGGATTGCTGTTGTGACAGGCCCTGTACAGACCCTGATAAAACCCTGTGGCACATGTCTGTGTCGGAAATAGGTTCTATTGCTGTGACAGAGGCTGATGTACAGGTCTGTAGGATTTGTTTACAAGGGGTCCCCCCTCCTGCCATTGGAGCTTTTGAAAAATAGATATTAAAATGGTGTTATTTGGTGGCACTTGGGGAGTATTTTTGTCAGATTTTTTTCTTATAAAAAACTCAAAGGAACAGAAATCTGAGACAGTATTCCAAAACTTATATTCCAGTTCACTGATTTCAATTACATTTTTTGAAAACGAAAAAATAGCGACAGATATACATTTATTCACATTTATTATTTATTATTATTTTCCTGCAATAAAAGATGGGTTTGTTGTTACGGAATTCCACTGGTTTTAAACTTTATAGAATCAGAATTAGCTTGCTTTACACATTTTCCCCATCGGTAACCTATACAATGTAGAATATAGAAAGCAGACGTTTCTCATTAATGATCAGGCAAGTATATCAATCTTTAATCAGGAAATACTGAAAAATGTACTCAGTACTAGCCTCTAACATAAGGCTTTCCATGTCGAATTAGCTGATCATTCTCGTCTGTAGATAACAATAACGTGAAACACATAGTGTAATGAGATTTTAGTTTCTACTTGAAACCACCTGTATTATGATATATATATATATATATATATATATATATATATATATTAATTATGTGTTTGTGTACAGAAATACCTGGTATGAATATACATATCTTTACTATTACCACATGCACAAGCCAAGTTTGTCGTCTTCGAACAAAAAATACGGGATTTATTCTCTGGTCGTTCTACGTCACGACAACCCGCGTCTATGTCATCAATTTTAGTGCGTCGGACCTTTTCTTGTCGATCTTCGGTGTGCTCGTAAATATGTAAACAAACAACATGGCTGCCGATGTTTCTCCCACGATCAAAAGTCATATAATGAAATCGATATTTTCACAGACTACGACATTAATAATCAGAACAATGTAAACACAAGAGTGTACCGCCTGTATATTCCGAAGGAATTACGTGAATAATTTGCGGAAACAACGAACTCGAAGCTGGTCGCGTATACCGTGGGTTCCGTACGCATCGCAAACAGGGTCAGGCGCGACGTTTACAGTGTTCGCGCCGCCGAGATTCAGTCGATATTTGTTCCCGAAAAATAGCGTATCTTCGTCTGTGATAAATTTCAAGGACTATGCTATCTTTGAAATAGAGTATAACTTTGCGGAAGGTAGCCTACGTGTAGACCGAGAGATGTCATTTGCTCCACACACGAACGAACGTGAGCGCTAACGTACACGACGGACGATTGGAAATGATTGAAAACTTGTGCAAGGCGTACTGATATTATTCCTAAAGTAGTTCAAAAGTCTAAACGCGGAATCGTCATGGAAAATGTATTTTATTTTGCAAAAAATAACGAATTCTTGGCTTGTGTATGTGATAATACGGCTAGTTTTCAAAATACTCGTGACGTAATGACCGTGTCACCACTCGTCTTCGACTCGTGGTGACACGGTCATTACGTCACTCGTATTTTCCCTCGCTAAACGAAGAAAAATATTAGGGAATAATATCTAATTATTGTTGTATTAATTCGTAACTCCACTAAATGCTTCAGTACATATCAACAAAATTGAGTAGCCCCCTTTCTTGTTCTCCACTTTTGAGCAACCCCCCCCCTTGTAGCTTTCGATTTTTAGAGTGACCCCCCCCCCTCAGATTCCTCCGACCCACTCAGGCCATAAATAATGACGGCTCCGTAATAATGAACATATAAAATACCATAACGACCCCAGAGACTGAATCGGTTACCATGGACCGACACAGTTAACCTTTAGGTTGTTAGAAGTACTTTCATTCATCGTACGTTAAGCCACACTGGAACAGAAATAGAAAAGACAAACTTAAAAAACACTAAAACTTTGTCAAGTGGATGTACTGTTTAATGCTTGATTCTGATAATAATCACTGATTCCGGTGCATTCTTTAAAGCAATGACACGACTTTTTGACCAAATCAGTTGTCATTTCTTTCTTTTGACTCGGATCTGCACTTTAGAAATCGTCCCATGCACAACAACGTTATTGACAAGATGAAGAATACTAAAATATGATTCCCATATTTCTTGTCTGGAGAGGATTATCTATCCGATAACTATGTTTTTATCTAAACATTCCTAAACAGATTTTTAAATTAACTTGCTAATCGTTAAACAGATTTAAAAATTAATTTGCTAATCGTTACAGACATTGATTCAAGCCTACTTGACCAAGAGAGAAAAAGAAATAGCGCCACCACCAGAACAACAAGAGTACACTCGTACACCTGGTATCGATGTTCAGAACGCTAGCATCAAAGATGTCGGAGAAGTGAGCATGTGGGATTTTGCTGGCCAACCAGAGTATTACGTCACTCACAATATGTTTCTTGGAGCACAGAATGCGGTCTTTTTGATCGTTTACAAAGTCACCGATTCGGACGGTAAACTTGTGTCATTCGAAGTGGCATGTGAAAAGGTAAGTACTTAGCACTTTTTCGTTTCGTATTTCATTTTCTAAATTTATAGACCTGGCAAAAATAATGCTGAAACGTCGTGGTCTCTTGAATTACAAATCACTTTGATTATTGTGATCACAAATCTCTATGAACGGCTGTAAATGAAGCACTGTCATATATACTTACGTGCGTATGATTGTCATATAGCATTATAAAAGAAGAGTAGATTTATTCAACGCTTGAAGTGCCGATTGCATTGAAACTGACGTTGTATTTATGTGTTATTATGAGCAATGACTATCGAATGAGAAACATCAGCCAATATGCGTATGTCAATGCTCTGCAGCTATGATGACTTCAACGCAAAGGTGAAAAAAAGGAATGACCATTACATGTCCACATAAATTCTTGACCACAGACTTCTTCAAGATGTTCAATTTTAAGAGGTTTTTTCAGAGCTGTGAATCTGATATGATCAAGGACCTGGTATTTCATTAGCTATTAATTGTAAGAATAAAGAAATCGAGTATGTTGATTCCAGACTCGCACGCAATAAGATAATGGCGTCAGACTTTTAAGTCTTTTTATTTCCTATTGTGCATAGCCATAAAGATTTCTCATAACTACAGATATGTTGCGAAATAAGAAGTGAATTTCTTTCACCGGATACATATGGAACCATAAATGTGAAAAAGATGACAAAAGCAATCTTAGATCCGGTGAGGTCTACTGAAAAATTTTCAGTAAACAAGTTGGTTCAGTCCCAGACAACATATTGAGACGGAAAGTAATAGATAAACTTATAAAATGAATTATATTTTCTGGCGTAAGGCTATATCTTGAGTGAAATCCCTGGCTCTTTATAATCTTTACGGCCCTGATACTATTTTTGCGGCAAGAGGTCTTACAGCGGAAGGGTCCGAGCGTGCGCGGGCCCGTACGCCGTACGACCAAGGTTTTATCATATACCTTATGGAATGATAAATATGTAGTTTACAGGATATTCAAAGTTGTTTTGCAAATAGAAATGCGTGCGACATCAAAAATTCTTCGCCATTGGTGTCAGTTTTTCATAAATAAGACGTATTGACATACATAACAACGTCATTTGTCAACCTGCAGAATTCAAGAACGCGCAAAATAACATGCGTACTTTTACGTGACCAACGGAGATGCAGGCTGAAATTGAGGTGTAAGAAGGACAAAAGCGTGATGTCAGTTTCTTGTAATTTATACTGAACAGCACATGGTATACACTGGATTTCACAAGAATTTAGAAATAAAAGACGTTCCATTCGTACACAAAGCCAGCGCGAGATTAGGAAAACGTCTGCTCGATCAGATCGTAGTTGCGCGTGGCGACAGTGGAGCCGCAGCGGTGAGATCGGTTTGCGGATAGCAACGCACTTATTAACCAGAATAGAGGTAGTTCAGAAATGCACGCGATTGCCCATATCTGGGCACTGGGCCGGGGCATGAAACGTAAAAAAATGCACTGATCTGAGGGCGCTTTCTTCCATAGCTTTACACAGGCACGTGACTGTAGGTATATGATAATGTGTTTAGAAAAAATGGCATATTTAAAAAATAAAAAAAAATAAATAGGCATCGTGAGTTCTGCACCGACCAGTGACAGTTACATATAAGACGAGTGAAGGGATGTCACATTTCACGGTAGTTCAAGGTGCATATTTAAAGGTATACAGTAACCTGTAGTCTAAATATTCCCATATATGGTCAAAGGGGCGTTCATTGGTATTTAAAATGCCCATGTGAGGGCGCTGTATATAAAAAAGCGGCCACCCGCTTTAAATCTGTGATTGGTTAGATTTTCTTTTTTCATGGTAACTGTGGCTAAATTGGAATAGGTGATAATATACCTTTAATTTCTCGATTATCCCATCGTTATGCTAAACCGTGATACTTTGTAATAGTAAAATGAAAAGAAAAAAAAAGAAAAAAAAAACTAAACATATCAGCAGTGTCCGAATTAATGTGATTCTTTCATAATAATATCAACATATCGTTCTTACATTCAGCCAACATATTTATTATAATCTCTTTCAATTGTAGAACATGACTTGGCTGCGTTTCATAAAAGGATCGATCAACTTTGACCAATATTCATT
This sequence comes from Ptychodera flava, assembly GCA_001465055.1. Classification (NCBI taxonomy): domain Eukaryota; kingdom Metazoa; phylum Hemichordata; class Enteropneusta; family Ptychoderidae; genus Ptychodera; species Ptychodera flava. The sequence continues at coordinate 6,359 of LD345322.1, read as the reverse complement.
TGATGAAGCAGCGAAAGGAATCAGAAAACCACATGTTATATTGATCGCCAGTCGAGCTGACGAATTGAATGAAGACTACAAAACCGAAGGTAAATGAGACATTGTCTTCTGTTTAAAAAAAATGATGAACAAAGTCGCTTGAAATATAAAGTTTTCATCAGTGGCGGTTGCCGTTACCTTAAAGACTGCTTCAATTTTGAAATCATCCTGCTTTATGATCTTTTAACTATCATTGAAAGTTATTGCTCCATCATGTTGAACATTTGTCCCGTTGGTGAAAGTTATGCCAACACCTGCAGTACTCAAGTACCCCAAATATTAATGCATTGATATCGATTCTTTTCGAACTAGAAAGAGTCAATACATTAATATCAAAGCGACGATATTTAAAAAATAGGAAAGATGAAAATTAGTGTTTCACTTGAAGATGCAATGTGCAGCACTAGTACATTACTTGAGCAATAGAAGTGCTGAACACTGCATCAAGACGCAATGACACAGTTAAATTCACACTAATAAGTTGGCTGTATTTCAGAATAATACACGTGAATTCACATGAATCCACATGAATACAGGCTTGCTGAATACAAACAATTGATTCTTGACTGTATTCATCTGCATATGCACTATTCAGCTAAAATACAGGCAATAATACATGCTAATACAGTAAGTATTATTGGGTTTTCGTGCAATGGAGATTATTACAGCAGTCTTGAATTTGAAACCACAGCTAGCATTTTGTTCCGACATTCCGAAACGTACCCTATGTAATAAACTAATATATTTTAGTTTATAAAGTAAAGTTTTAATCACAGTGAGGCTATGACCGCTTCTGTAACCTCAAACTACATGTATGCTGTTGCCTAGCGACAAGCACTAACAAGTATGAATGCAAGTTTACAATATGGGCACCACTAAAACAAACCAGATTCTCTGATGATTTCTATCACAATGGTAATATATTCGCTACTTTATACCTACTGTTAGAAATATTAGTCTACTTAACTTGACAGATTTGAGTGTTAGGTGCTTCAGTGTTGGGTGCTCAGGTGTTTCATGTTTTAACTTGCGTAGTCACAAAATCTGAGCTTGGATTATTGTATGCTGCTTAGCATCGTTGCTGTCACCGTCATTCGGAGCACCTACATTACCTACACGTTGAAAATAATCGGTCACGATTTCAGGTTCGTTACCAAACATAGCTGCACTCACACGACATTGGACACCGCTGTCTGAAATTCGGACAAATTTTAATGTTCCATGTCAGCTGTCGTTGCAGCTTAGCCATAAATTCACATGAATTAATTAACGTTAAGAATCTGTTGTAACGATACTAGATTTTATTTTCATCATTCTTGTGGATAATGCAAAAAAATATAATATTTTTGCATATTAATGAAAGGAAATGATGTTATTTACTATTAGCGCTCTTATTCCACAGAAGTAACGGTCATGCAAGCGTACGGGACTGCATTCCATCTGAAAGCATAAAAAATTAACTGAATTATTTATATGTGCATTCCTACTCTTTATTCAACGTTGTGCTTGACTTATTTTGTATGAATATGTACTTTTCAATAGTGCGAGGTGGATTGAAAAGAAACAGCTCTTATGCTCCTTATATAACAAAGAAAGCGTAGCACGCCAAAACCATTTTAACTTTTTCATAATCAAATGAGTAAAAATTCTAAACAAACTCTCACCTGAGGTCGTTTTTTATTCACAGTATTCTTATTATTCATTACATACGATGAAAGAGTTAGTGACTCAACTCCTCCGCTTCAATCGCCTACAAAATGATATCTTTCTGTCTCTTCTGTCCTTCCGTCTCTTCTCTCTCCTCGTCGACACCCATTTCGATGCCTTTCAATCTCTCAACTAGTATTTAAAAAGGTCTCTCCACGATGAAGTTCAGTAATTTTAACTCAGACTGTCTAAAATTGTAATACGAATTGGCTTAGGACTATCTTTAGATATTGATATTGCAATTTGTAAAAGCTTATACGATTGCTGAACGTAGTCGTCTGGTTCTGGGAACAAGTCTAGAAAGATGCCAATATATATATTCACTTTATCGTTGTATGTTAACATTGCAGCTAATCATTTGACGAGACAAATTGTTGAAGAATCGCAGAGGATCTTCAGCGAATATTTGGATATATCTGATGAAACTTTTTTGTTGAACTGTCATAAATCAAGATGTAGTGAAATGAAAAGACTCAGGCTACACTTACAACAAGTCAAGGTAAGAACTTCATAAATCGCACTGCATTGATCCTAGTATCAAAAATAACATTATTGTAAGTACGAAGAGGGTTGTCTTGTTAAATAGAATTTGCGTATTGTACTTGTTTTTTCACAACGCTTGTTTTAATTTCATTCAAATAAAGCACAACCAATACTTTTTAAAAGGAAATAATACATACCACTAATTACTTTATTTCATTCTATCATTACCATTGCTATTATTAGTTGACAGGAAAGGTTCCAAACCTATGCGCCAAGATAATCCAACAAAAACACAAATGGTGTGATACCCTGTACCCGGTACTGTATTGGAAGTCTTATTTTACTCAATGTAGAAAGATCGACCCTATTGCTGATGAGGACTTTTTGAAAAAGGCAACAAACTTCCTGAACGATATGGGTGAGGTAAGGTTTACCTGCATCCACGATAAACGTTAGTGATCCAAAAGTCCCTAATTTGGTTAAGCGTTGCGATTGGACGTAATTGTAATAAAATAATATGACAATGGTTGACGATTTTATTCATTTTTTTTGGTTTCTTGTCAGATTGTACATTAAAGACCGTTCTCCTATCAGTGAACAAGGGGAAAACATTTATCATTTGCAATGTAATGCATATTGTCTAGATAGAGAATCAAAAACCTAATGTTGTCTGTCATATCTCGGAGATACATTATAACTAGATACCAGACAATACAATAATAATGTATCAAAATTTGACACCCAACATAAATTCACTCCTCACTGGCCATCCTTTGTACAATCACTGTTTGTACGTTGAACAAGTAATGTGTATATGCACCAAGATAATTGGTCGTGATTAAAAAACACAATTTTTATCATTTGAATATTACAAAAACGAAACTCACCTTCGCTATACTTGCATTGTTATTCATAGGTTCTCTATGTCAAGCAAACATCAACTCAGAGAGAAGATGTTATTGTATTGGAACCAAGATGGCTTTGCGACAGTGTATTCGGACCAATGCTGGCCACCAACGTGTTTTCCCAATACGTAGACAAGTTTGAGAAGAAGACGTTCTATACATTCAGTGATATTGAAAAAGTACTCGGAAAGCATGCTAATACAGAGCTACTGATCGATCTACTTGAGCATTGCGAGCTTCTCTGCAAGGCCAGTCTGAAACCCAAAGATTCCGGTGAGGAGTTAAGTTTCTTATTGTCTGGACTTCTCACAGAGAAAATGCCAGGTGACCAATGGGGTGTTGGAAGACGGTGGAATATATATTTTGGCAGACGGTTTGAATGCCATGACGAGACAGATAGCTTTACAGCAGGGTTTTTCCCAAGATTGCAAGTCCGCCTGTACAAGAAGTTCCTTCAGCTTGATCACACTCCAAAGGGGTTATGGAAAAATGGAATCAAGATTTGCCATGGTGTTGAATGCCTTGTATTCATGACAGATCACAGAAGGGCTGTCAATATTTGCGTTCGGGCAGGAAAGAAGCAATTAATTGGAAAATGTCATGAGATTCTGGAAATGGTAAGGGAAGATATTCGTGACATTTTCAAACAAATGTGCCCTGGCAATAACCTAGACCAGCGTATCCTGAGTGCACAGTCTCTTGCAACGGTCACTGATATTGAAAAATTAAAATACTACACAGAGCAGGATCTGATAGATGCTGAAGAAAAGGGTCAACATGCTCATTCTTCAATATTCGATGCAGTAGAAGATACTACTGATCTTCTTTGCCAAGGTTATGATATTACCATGCTGAAACAGAGCGGGAAACACTGCGATGTAAAATGGATGCTACAAGAAACGCGACGCGATTTTACAAGGAGAATGGATGTTGAAAGGGCATCATACTATCCCGACATGGCAGAACTCATGGGAATTGGATACCAAGATGTCAAAGCATATGAAGCAGATCGCACAGAGAGACCGGTCACGGACTTCATACTAGAGGAGTGGTCCCGTAGGTGTGCAATGACTAAAAGTCACAAACATGATGACCATGATTTTACGCTGGAGGAAACACACAAGAGCGAAGTCTGTCACACAGGTACACCACCAGCTTCTCCGTCACAATATGGCGGGAAAACCGCTCGAAGAGCTGGAGAGAAACAAAAAGCAACAGAGGGAGATTTCCATGAAAGTAACTTCCATAACCTATTGGCGATATTGCACAAGATGCAAAGAAGCGACATGGTGGATCTCATAGAGGAAATGTTCCAGAAAATAAAATATCATAAATAAGGCAAATGATTATACCAACGGCTCTGATGCGATTAAACTCCGACTGTTCTAAGTAACCGACTGTTTTAAGTAACGGTCAGAGGCTTACTTGATCCATGAAGTGCCTTCAGTGAAGAGGGAAGAATAAAAGATAACATTTGAAATAATGATTATGGGTTTAAATTGTAATCATCATCGCCAAACGCAAGATATACACCTAGTGTAATAGATCATCATTAAATCAAGCAAAGAAGAAACGAAAACAGTTAATCGTTTAAGGCGAACACAGAAATTAAATTTCATAATGAAATCTTTAACGACTAGAGTCATGATTTTAACAGGTTTATTCGTCATATCATCTCGTTAACAATTACTCGCGTACCATTAGAGTGCTCTTTCGCATCACTTCTACACTATTTCAAAAGTCCAAGCCTGCTCAGGATTGGTTCCAAGACATAACAGCTCATGCAATTGCTGATCATTTCTGTGGGTACTTTTTGAAGAAACATCATCGATATCCGAACAAGCCTGGGTTTTATCGATGCTGATACACGCTATTGGTATCACTACAATGTGATTACAGGATATTTGGTAAAACTCAGACAGCACTACATATATGTAGCTCGTAATAATATCTGCCTATCTCTGAAGACTACGCTATACTTCATCATCTTGATTTATCAGATGTTTTTGACACAATTGACCACAACCTGCTATGAAACAAGAGAACAGACGCTGCACTACAATGATTGGAATCCATGACCATTGGCAGTCTTAACAGCAAACCTGTTCTTCTTCATTTCGGGTTACCACTAAGATCAGTGTTCTGTCATTCTTCTCATAATTGAAATCTCTCTACCGGGTTAACTTTCACGTCAACATTGTATTCATCGTTAGAAATATACAAACGGCAATCAGCTCTGCATGTCTTTTTCTTACTGAAATGCTTGATCTGTAGAAGTTCAATCGAACGTGTATTGCACATGTCAAAATATCGACGAAAGTAGACAAATTACAACTCAATAACGTTAAAATGGAGGTCTTCTTTATTTGATCAAAACATTGTTGACCCCATTAAAATCGGTAAAAACATTATGAGTCTCTGACATTTGATATATCTCAAATTATGATGACGTTTTGTTGGCATACTACGTTAATTTGGATATCAGGAAATACCTAAGTGGGGGAACCTGTGAGGAGACTTCATGAACGCCAATTTTGATAAATCAGGAATAAGGAAAAGAATACATTACAAGTAGTGGAGTCCAAACTAGTCTACCTTACAAATTGTTGTACGAGTTTCCCGGCCGTAAAAACTTATATTAGTTGGTGTCCTTATAAACGGTAGCTAGAATTATTTCCCGGTCCACAAAATCAGACATAATACATCAAGCCCCTCCAAAACAACTTCACTGGCTACTTGTTCTATAAAGAATTATTTGTAAAATATCATGCTAGTAACAGGCAGAGCTCTCAACGGCCAAGTCTAAATCTGTATTCAATATTTGCTTTAGCCCTACAATCCCTAGTCTTGTATTGCGCTTGAAAGCCCCAAAACAAGTCGAACGTATTTCACTATTAATTGAAATTATATAGAGGGACAGCTGTCTCTCCTACCGTGCGAAATTCGATAAGCATCCATTGTTAACAGATATACCCGTGAATAAAATTAAAATTCATCAGTTTGCTAAAGGAGATAACGTACACAATTTCACATTGAAACCGAAAATAACATTGTTTGTTGGTTTGAGTGTTATAATTTTTTGTTAGTTGGTTGGTTGATCTACCAGTATATTGAATCACATTGTGGCGTTTTCTATTTCAAAAGGTAACTAGGAAACCGGATTCAAATGTATTGATTTAGCTGAACGTCATCTTGTTCTTAATCAATATTTATGAAGAGCTGTTT
>LD345321.1:157805-170353 GCA_001465055.1 Ptychodera flava | reverse complement strand
GTCAGTACTCTCAAGATTCCGAGAACCCGGCCTTTGCAGATTCCGAGAACCTCTAAGCAAGTTTTAACAGGTTATTGCAGGGGCGAGGAAGAAATCATTCCACCGGGGTTTATCACCCTAAATCGTAATACTGTGTAACCTGAAATCTTACTACAAATACATTAAATTTCAAGAGCAGTTCCTCTCACGTGAAACACTTCAATATAAGAAATTACACCGGTCGTCTGTCAGGAACAACTTATACAGTAATACCATTCTATGATGATAACACGTTAAAATTTTAACCAAATTTCCTTATCAAGTTGGAATGCGCCTCGGAGACACATACTCGGACTCTCAAACTTTTACAATTCTCATCTGGCTTACCACCTGTGGGGGCTCATTTTAAAGCTCTCGTAGTAAGAAAACTTTTCACTGTCGTAGTTTTTCGAAATTCGAAAATTCTATTTTCTCCATATAATTAACACAGGGATGGTAGCCGTTTTTCATTTCAATTATCGGTAAATTTTATGTAAATGTTTTTCTCTGATACCAAGCTTTGCACGATTTCCCTTGATTTTTATTCCTGATTTGGAGAATACAGAAAGGTCGAGGAGGAAAGTTTGTGAAAAGGTTCACTTTCGAGACACGTACTGCCTTAAAAGGGTAATCCCCCTGCGTGATTTTTTGATATGTACTAACATGGATTTGGTTATACGGGGAATATTGTTTTAATCATTTATACTCGTGCGTTCTTTATAGTCAGGTGGCTTAGCAACAAAAAATAGCAAGATCGTTACACGGATGACAAAAGTGCCAAATTTGCTACAGAGGTTCGCATATATGTGTAGATCAAAATTAGCTATTGCTCCAAAAATTTTGGCCACCGGAAAGGCTCGATGACGTCATAAATTCAAAATGGCCGCCATTATATTGCTTAAAAATGGCAAATTACGGTTTATTTGGCTTGTTTTCAATATTGTTTGAATAAACTGACACAAACATTCTCAATTATAAATAAAACATGAAATTGACGCAAATCAATTATTATGATGACGTCATAAAGCCAAAATGGCCGACCAAATTCAAAATGTCCGCCGTAACATTGTCTAAAATATTAAAGCACTGTTAACTATGCCTGTTTCAGCATCTTATCGCCTGAACTGAAATTAACACCCCGAATTACAGACAAAACATATAATTGATGCAAATTAATTATTGTGATGACGTCATAAAACCAAAATGGCAACCGAAAGTTACAAAATGACCGATTATGAAGTTAACTATGCTTGGTACTATAGTCCATTTACGGGACAAAATGATAGTTCAAAGGTAATGTACAATTTGTATTAATATCCCTTAAACTCAAAATAAAAGATATATGTACCAAAACTTAGCCAATAAGTTCAACACAAGTAACAAACTTTTATGAGATTAGTTATTATTAAATAATGATCTGTGTTTGGAAAATCAAATCGATATATAAGGAAATGAAGTCAACTTCGCACACTGGTTCAATGTGATTTCGTGATAGGGAAACATGGTGCGAAACCAGTGAATCGATAATGCTTTGACCCTCGTAATATGACCTGGGTCCCAGAAAAAAAAGATTTTATGTTGGTGATTCCTCCTACCGGCGTTTCGGGCCAAAATAGGGTCCCTTCTTCAGTCACTTGAATGGTCTTGTGTTCAAACTTGTTAGTTTGATGGTAGCCATCAAAGAGAGGTGCTAAGATCATTATGTTGTGGTCTGATTGTTGCTCAGACCGTTCATTTGCACTCTCTTTGTGTTTGAATTTTGCTTGAAGGAGAATATCTTGAATGTTTTTTCTTCCTTTTTTACGTTATTATAGGTTTTATGAAAAACCGTGGCTAGCGTATAATCGCCCTTCATTATTTTCAAGTTTCTTATCACATAGTTTGATTAGGCTGATTTTGATGAGGTTGTGCTTACAAGTTTTTGGTTACATCATTACTCTTATTTTTGTCGATGAAGGATGGCTGACGTTTTGTTACATTAACTTCTTTTTGATACAAGCTATGTTTTTCTTTTTGTAATCTCGTTTTTAAAGTTTTTGCGTTGAGAAATTGACCTTTTTTGTGAAGTCCATATTGTTGTTGCATGTCCGAACATATTAGAGTAATTCATCTTTAATGAAGCATTTGAAGGTTGGTGGCAGATAAATATCGTCAGATGGTTTGTTGTGGGTTTTACAGTCGAGCCATCTCTCTCGATTGCGTCTCTGGCATTTGAAGACCTCAAGGTCAAGGTATGAGATTTTGTCGATAGAATGTTCAATTATGAATTTCCAAGTTGAACGTTACCTTTTAAACCTTTCCATACGAATATTTGACCGGATTTTGGTATTAATATAGTTTTCTCCGTTTCATGGTATGTAATATCAGCTATTTCTGATGAGCCCATGCTGCATTCATTGATTTGTTTGTATATTTCTCAGTTGAATTAAAATATGCTGCGTTTCAGAATAATCGACAGTAAGGCTTTCGTGTACGTTGTTGGTGGGTATTTTGTATCGTATCAGTTGGCTTGTACTGTTTCAGAGTCCAACGCTACGATCACTGCAATTATTGCTTCGTTTTTGGCATGTTTTTCTCTATTGATACCACTTCTTATGTTACCAGAATAGAGTTTGCTTGTATTTTTATTGATTCTAACTAGTTAATGAAGTTTTTGTGTCCCTGGCATATGCAAGTCGTCTTTGCACGATTGGTTTTATGACAAAGTTTAGAAATTCCGAGATTTGGTTTATTGGGCTCGAGCAGCCATTTCTATTGAGATGTTGGATGATGATTGTTCCTTCTGCTTGGGTTTTGTGTATTTTGGCGGGAGATACCAACGTGGTGAACAAATTATTCTACTTATGGGAATGGGGAAACTGTAAATCAGCGGCCTCGTCAATGTTCTTCTTGTCGCAGATAAATGATTCCACATACAATTTCCACCGTATAGTTTATTTCGCCAAGTGTTGCCTTAATGTATAGTCATAGTGTACATTTCGCAGCTGTCTATAACGTTCTTTAATGTCATTTGTCGTATTCACAATTGCTACGCCTCTTACTTTATTGATGGGTTTTATTGTGATTTGTTTGTTTATAGACAGATTGTTCAGAGCAGTCTTTTCTGTTAGATTTATATTCTTTCTTATGTGGGTTGGGAATGGAATTTCCTCGAGCGATTTAAGTTGCTTCGAGGCAGTTTTACAATTTTCGTTTTTTTCGCTGTAAGTAGTGTCGACACTGGACTTATCTTAGAACAGATGTCTGATTGATTGATTGATTGACTGATTATTTCTCATGATATTGCACAATCTTATGATGCGAATAAATTTGTTGATATCTGATAGAACAATTTTTCTGTATAGGCACTTCGGAATGGGAATAAATTTCAAGCCTTTGCTAATTGCTTTGATTTCAACATTTGGTAAGGTTTGATTTGAAAGATTTTTGATGAGTCTGAGAATCTTTCTTAGTTCTTGTTTTTGTTTTATAATCGAATTTCTGTTTATGTTCTTCCTGGCGTTTTTATGTGTTTGGTTTCCAAACAACAAAACGATACCAAAAACGAAAGGTAAAGACGCTTTACATAAAATTCACGAATTTATCATGGTAAGCTAGCTTCAAAAGGCAAAAAGTCTTCTCTTCGTTCATAAAACCCTGACGAAACGGTCTTTTTTAGGCCAGCACATCCTTCAAAAAGAGAACTACTGTAGCACAAAACTATGTGTCTATCACCACACACCGAGACATAAAAAACCCGGAAAATTCAACAAACGAAAAAGGCTTCTCAAACAAAGGAAGAAAAAGACCAAAATCACAAATATAAAACCTTTTTTCGGGGACAAAGTCACATGACCAGGGTAAAGGCATGATTTATTTACCGGTTTCTCGCCATGTTTTTCATTATCATGAAATCACACTACTATTAATCTACTCACTATATCGTAACACTTTCAAAGGTAGAAGCGATGCGTAGAGTTGCCCTCATTTCCTTTATATCGATTCAGTTTTTTAGACAGAGGCTATTCTTAAATAACCAATAATTTCATAATAGTTTGTAACTTGTGTTGAGCTTATTGGTTATGTTTTGGTACATTTAGAATTTATTGATCATCAAAACAAATTGTACATTACCTTTAAAGTATTATTTTGTCACGTAAATGGCTATTGTACTAAGCATAGTGAAATTCACTTTTGTAATTTTCGGTTGTCATTTTGGTTTTATGACGTCATCATAATAATTCATTTGCATCAATTATATGTGTTGTCCGTAATTTGGGGTGTTAATTTCAGTTCAGGCACTAAAATGCTGGACACAGGCTTAATTAACAGTATTTGAACGTTATCACACGATATTATGGGGGATGTTTTGAATTTGGTCGGCCATTTTGGCTTTATGACGTCATCATAATAATTGGTTTGCATTAATTTTGAGTTATATTTGTAATTTGGGATGTTTGTGTCCATTTGATTCGAAAAAATATCGAAAACTGCCTGAATTAGCCGTATTTTACCATTTTTGAGCAATATAACGGCGGCCATTTTGAATTTATGACGTCATCGAGCCGTTCCGCTAGCCAAAATTTTTGGAGCAATAGCCAATTTTGATCTACACATATATGCGAACCTCTGTAGCAAATTTGGCACTTTTGTCATCCGTGTAACGATATTTTTGCTAAGCCACCTGACTATTACGTTAAAGGGCAAAACGAAAGTAGAATGAAGTCGTATCATGGGAAAAAGGGCCTATGCATGTAGAAGCTTTCATCATGTGATATGGCAGAGAACATTTCTTGACGAATATGGCATTGTTGACTCGCTACCGTTCACCTTCAGGCTGGTCTTCTTTGCCTAACTTTTCTTTGCACGAAGCGTAGATCGCGTATACAAGCCATAGCATTAGTGATGCTCTTCTTCTCTACTGTCTGTAATTGAGAATGTTTGCCTGGCGCCTGTAGTCTCTTTCCCGAAAAATCGTTTTACACAGCATCGACTTAACCATGGAGGTAGAGCGAAGAAGTGACTTTTAAGCTATCATTATTTTTTCTGGAGGGAAAGAAACGGATAAAATGATCGCATGTGTCAAGAACGTCTGCAAGATTTTTTTTCTTATCTCAAGAGGTTTAAAATGAGTCTGAAGAAGTGTAACATCAGACATGAATCGTAAACAATTCATAGTTCGTTTATCTGTACCCGGGGCACAAGAACGTCTGCAGTGGCACTATCAGAGCAGTCGACATTTAATGCCCAATCCAAGCTAAGCACGCTGGCGATCGCGCCCATTCCTTGGCTTTAAATGATCGATTTTTCACTGACGACTGACTCGACGACATTTGCAGAATATCAAACACATCAATAAAATGAAAAATCTAGAAGTCCTTTTTCGTTCAGGTACGATTCGACAATTCAGTCAATCGGATTTCGGAGACCCCTTTCACGTAAGATTTCATCTTACTATTGACTGACATTTATTGATAAAATTGCATTGTAGTTTTTGTAATTCAATTTAATTCAATTCTTTTATTTAAAGTCAATTTAGCCAGAGACATATATCACTGACTGAAATAGCAAAATAAATACATAAAAAAACATTTACAGAAAAAAAGTTAATCTCGACACAATGTACATTTACCCAAATAACCTGATTGCACCATGCAGAGTTTTGAAATCAGGTAAATCAGTACAATTTTTCATATATTGGGCTAGTGAGTTCCAAAGCCTTGCGCCATAATTTGATAAAGACTGCAGTCTATATCTTGTTGTTCTTGGCTTTCCTATGCATAGCTGTGATTTGTTTCTTAAATTATGCTTAACATGTTTGAGTTTAAACAAGTTCAACATAAAACAAGGAGAGTACAATTTTAAAAACTTCAGTGATGATCGAGCGCTTCCTTGATAATTCTAGATTCGCTAAACCGGTCTTTTGTAATAAGGTATTATAACTTGAAGTAACATCGTTGTAGACAAATTTCAAGCACTATATTGTATACGCTTAATCTTTGCGACATCGGCACTTCCACAAAAATTCCACACGAGCGAGCAATAGTTGAAGTGTGATAGAATGAAGCATTGGAAAATCTTTAACCTAGAAGATTGATCAAGAAATCTTCTAATTCTCCGCAATATTTTTAGCTGGACAGCAGCTTTTTTGCATAAAATGCTCATGTGGTAGTGAAAATCTAGTTTACTATCGATATTGACACCTAGAAGTTTCACGTGATCATTTATTATAATGTTTTTACAGTCAATGTTCAGCACAGTTACGTCATTAAAATCGTTGGAAGACATGTATGTAGCCTCCCACTATTGAGATTGTAAACCGTTTTGATGACCTCAATCAAACACTTGTTAAAAAAATGCATCCACATTCGTTTCAAAGAAACAATCGGGATTTCACATCTATAAGATGAACTGAAAATTTACACGACAAGTTCGATGAGATAAATCAAACGATTAGATTCCACAACTTTGTATACTACAAACATTGAAAAAGTCGTGTTTTAAAGGAAATTTTAGTTGAAGTTCAACTCACTTAACTCATATCCAACACACATCGACTTCGAGTCAAAACGAAAACTTAAAGTCGGGTTTCAAAACAAGCTGTCATTACCTCCATGGTTCGAGTACAGTTCGATAGTTTTCATGGTACTATCGAACACAAATATGACATCGGTTTTCAGAACCTCTAGCTCACGTACGATTCAATTACTTTATATCAAACTCGTAAACACACACACGGAACACGGAAATCACAACATACGTGTATGAAATGAGTGCTGCAAAGTCAGGTTTCGGAACCTCAAATGCTCTGTCTATGATTAGTAGACGGTTTCCTATCAAACACAGTCTCACGGAATTCACGCCAGTTGAATATTGAATATGATAGCCATAAAACAACCGTTAAACATCACGTTCGAGCTCCCTGGAACGCAAAATTTGACCGCAGTATTGTACAGTCTCTCTACCCACCAGACTGTTTTAGTATCAAACAGACGATCGGTGCTTTATATCTACACCATGAAATTCCAAAGTCGGCTTCGGAACGTCTCATTTTAGTTTGATTACGTCACGAAAAATATTTGATCTCTATCGAAAAGAAGCGTTTCGGAATGTCTCTGAGGTACAGTTCGTTTGTTTCCTATACTTGGAGTATGTCCCTCGGAGTACTCGATGGAGTTTCGGGACTCGAACATGCTATTGCACTCAGCAAATTTGAAACACTGCAATAAGCCATGCAGCATTCAATTCACATTCATACGTCTTCACTGCTTCTGTCTGTATCACTTTAAAAGCGCTGACTTGCTTGTTTGGGTAACGATTGATTCAAACAAAGATGGTCTGATTCCGACTGACTAGAAATCCACCTCAAAATCGAAGAAGTCGGGACTATCATTGAAATACAAGTTTTGTTGTAGTATCAGCTATTAGAGAGAGTAAACAACATTGCAAATACTCTGCTGACAGCACAGGGTATTGCAGGCAACATTCGTCCAGGAGATGTGTGTTACCACAGGTTACTACAGGCATTATAGAAGTTATTAAAATGATCAATAAATGTCATGTATAATTTTTTTCATTATACAAGCCTAACCTGTGTCGCGTCTCTACCTATTACTTTACCCTGGCTATCTCTGTATAGTATTTCAAAGAAAACTGTTTACATCTGTAAATTACCCTCCCTAATCCCTTTCATTAATTTGTTCTCCCGATCACCGATGGGGACTTATCGCCCAGACCAAATAACTCGTTAGTCCGTCTTTTACCTTATGAACTGCTAACGAGTTATTTGGTCTTTGCGATAAGCCCCCCCCCCCCTCCCGCATTGGTGATCGGCAGAACAAATTGATGAAGGGTATTAGGGAGGATAATGCAGATATGAACTGTTTTCTTTGAAATACTATACAGAGATAGCGAGGGTAAAGTAATAGGCACACAGCCGACACGGGTAAGGCTTGTATAATGAAAAAAGTTTAATACTTGACATTTATTAATCACATTCATAACTTCTAGACAAATAATGCCTGCAGTACCCTGTGGTATTACTTTACCCTCGATATCTCTGTATAGTATTTTTTTTTAAAAGAAAAGTTGAACGTTATACAGTAGTAATTATCCTCCCCAATCCCCTTCATTAATTTGTTCTACCGATCTGACCAAATAACTCGTTAGCAGCTCATATCCGTCTTTTTGAGCTGCTGACGAGTTATTTGATCCGGCAATCCGAGGACGACAGTCGTACAAGTCGAGAGTGACAGGCAGTGATTAGATAGATACCCTTGTAGAACCTTCCACAAGAAAATTGATCGATAGTCGGGAAGATATACATTATGCGGACTGACAGCCAGAGAGGCGAATTTGTTAAGAATTTGACCCAAAATTATCAATCGGGAATTCATTATTTATGCATATTATTGTTACCGTTCGTTAGAAAAAAGACGCGAGAATTATAATTGCAAGCTTCTATCCGGATGTCGGCCTACACGTCTTCTGTGAGGCTTTCAAACAAGGCGTGTATGGTCCAAAATTTGTATGGATGACCGAAGGGTGGTTCAATGAAGGCTGGTGGGCTGTCACCGACAAACAAGTAGATTGTACCACGGAACAACTGAGTGAAGTGGCGGAGGGATATCTCGGAACCAGTTGGCTGCGGAGGAATCCGGACTTAAATACTATTGATTTTGGCGTGGTAAGGAATGTATCAACCTTTTTGGGCACATAATGACCCTAGCTTATGCTGTACATGTCATATTGTGTACACACGAGTAAATCACATAAAGAATATTTGTGACAGTGGCGCTTGTAAAATAGTTATCTTACCCTTATTACACATCACTGGATGTCAAGTACTCTACTTTGTAGACTGGACCAGGGATTACTTCACCTAGAGGTCAGCAGAACACATTTCTTGGAAAGGTACACATGTAAATATATATATATATATATATATATATATATATATATATATATATATATATATATATACCCTTATATTGATTACATTTTTTATTATAATCATATGTAGCTTTTCCAAGAAAAGTGTATATATACAAATATATATATATATATATATATATATATATATATATATATATATATATATATATATATATAAGCTGTCTGATCAGCATTGTCTGACAACATGTCAACAACCGATTTAGCACTTTGGGCATCTTTTTTCAAGATTATATGTAAATGTTATGTTTGGAAAACAAGCATGTCCCCATCAATTTGTTCGATTCCATAAGAAAACAACCGGCTTATTTTTCTCAATGAATATCTACCAACTTGTTTAATTGTTTCCCTTGCGACGTCGTCAAAGAGCCTTATTAACGCGTTATTTTCATCCAAATGAGAGAAGATATCTCTGCTGTTTTGATCGTGATTCAAAACCCAGTAGGAACTAGCAGCTCATTACTTCAATTTTATTGATACAAAACTATGTCTAATGAGATGAATTCGTTAACTGTTATCATTGGTATGACTCAATACGTTTTACTATTTCCAAGCCAACAAGTAACCTGATGATATGACCCAATATTATTACTTTTACAAGTCAACAAGTAGTGAAATGAAAGAATACTTTGAAGACAATGATGACGGGCCATTCGCTCCGATCGTCTACGATGGTACATGGGCGGTGGCATTGACGCTCAACGCAAGTATTCGCAAGCTGGCAAACAAATCCAAACGTTTGGAAGACTATTATTATGGCGACCGCGAAATGGCCGACATTATAGTCGATGCTGGTTATGACGTCAGCTTCACCGGTTATTCTGTGAGCGAATTGCCTTTTATTTTCTTTCTTACAATAAACAAATGGCCTTTGGCAAAAGTGAATACTTCCCGAGAAGCAGTTTGCATACGCACCGACCTTGTTGATTTCTGAAAGGTGCCATGTAGTACAATGCACGCTATCGATATTAAGAACACTCTGTATGGGGTTGAAGTATAATAGTGTAAATATGAAAAGCTTTTATTTCTATGCTTTAAAGACGGTCTCAAAGCGATGAACAACCAAAGCCTATCTTCTGTCATAGCAAATAGCACATATCATCTTGAGAGGATGTAGAATACACGATAGAGGGAGGCAAGATATTGTATGGATTTTGTGTGAACTGCAAAACACCCGAGGAAAACGTATTAAACTGCGTTAAGGATCACATTTACAAAATATGTTGAATGCAGTCGAACAAGAATATTATCCTCAAGTACCTGGTTAACATGGTTAAATTTGCAACAAAAAAATGGACAGACGTTCTTGTACGTATTATCCCCTTTGGATAGGGTATCTATTACAAATATTCAAAAGAGAAAGTTGCATTCATATGTCAAATGTGAACTTCAGAGCATGTACATGTTTGCACACATTTTAATGTAAGGCTATTGAACCCATGCTTCATCTTTCAGGGTCGACTGAGCATAACAAGAAACGGCAGAGATGGTGTTGTGAGAATCGCTCAAACTCAAGGTACAGCAAAAGAATGTCAATGTTCTTGTGACCATCGATGTCAAGAACCGATGTAACGTTTAAAAAACATGACCCAGCCGAATAATATGATGTGATATGATATTTGTAGTTTGCTGCGACAGCCTTTCAATTCAACCCCGCAGCGCCAAGTAAAACTCTATATAAGGCAGCAAGAATAGTACCAATGTAAATTGGAAAGATAATACCCATGTATAATCTAGAAGGAACACGTTACTTTATAACTTGCGACCTATATTTTGTTTTTATTACTATTGGAAAATCTTGGTTTCATTTCATGTAATCACAGATTTCAAGGAATTAGTACTTATACAATTCATGTAAAACATATGAAGGTGGTGAGTTCAGTGAGGGTACTTTTTGGGATGTAAAACTTTTTAAGGTACTAGTGCCCTACCGTTGCTAGGGGACTTATGTTATTCTAATAATCTACGCAGTGAAATCTACTTCGAAACAAATTCCATACATTGGACATTTATTCGGTCATGTAAGCAATACATGTGACATATACGTCATATTGTATGACAGTATCGATCTATCCGGTTGAGACACCGAAATGTGAAAAGATGTATAATATTCCCCTTGGGGAATCAGAAGATTTTAATTGTAACTGCCGTGCAATGTGTAACTGCTGTTGTTATTTATCTGCTGTATATGCTGCTTTTCTGGAAGTTTGGCGTGTTGCAGTTGCAGACGAGGTAGATAATTTTAGTGGAGCTAAAGAGCGCGCGTGTAATTTTACATTTTGCAAATGAGAACAGTATGACTCAAATTTGAAACAGCACTCGAAGTAGCCTTGAGTTACCTATATGAAATAGATAGTAAACATTTAGACATTTCCTTTCGAAACCCACAGACAACAATTTTGTTGCCGTCGGAACATACGCTAATGGACTGCTCGCATTACACGAAGACAAAATTGCATGGAGCGCAGGTACGTTGTCCACGTTAAATTATTGTACCAGTAAATATGGAGAATATCATTTCCTGGCGATTTACTACTAAGTATACTAAATATATCCCGAGGGATCTGCACGCTGGTCGACTGTTATTGATATGGACGCAGACGCTGCTTCTATGTTACCGATAAATATATCACTGACTGTCTATATGTATATATGTATGTTTGTATGTATGTATGTATGTATGTATGTATGTATGTATGTATGTATGTATGTATGTATGTATGTATGTATGTATGTATGTATGTATCTATGTGTATCTATGAATGTATGTTTGTATCAATGTATGTATCTATGTATCTTTGTATGACTGTATGTATGTATCGATGTATCTATATATTTATCGATGTATCGATGTATCGATGTAAATGACAATGGTCGAGAAGCATACACGTACTTGTTGTATTCTGCTGCTTGGGTTGACTTTGTAGTGTAATGGAAGCGCACGTACCAGTGTTGTCCTTATATTTAAAAGTAGCCGGGTAATTAAAGAAAGTAGACGGGTGTACTGCGAGGGAGCGAAGCGACCGAGCGGCGAGTGAGTGTAGCGAACGAGGGGGGGAGAGCGCGAGACGGGGGGTGTCCCCCCTCTCGCAAGGCAAAAAATGAAATTTTGGAGTGGAAATGGTGTTCTCTGGTGGCATCTGAGGTGACATTTAGCTGAGACTGAAACAGTACTTTTGTTGTGTGTCTTAGACGTGGCTCACATACAACAAAACAAACATGATGTTGTCTTGTTTGTATTATTTATGACACACTTATGGTTTTATTTGCAGTGAAGTTACATCATAAATCACCCGCTGTCTGCTTATTTCATTGCTCATTTCCCATTCTTCATTACCACATAGTAGTTTCCCCAAACCATCAAACTCATTCTATTCTAATCAAAACACATTCGCTTTTGTTAAGAGAAACATCAGTAAGATAATTCACTGTAACAGTGTTCGCATTTACGAAAAAAAAATGCGTATATAGAAAACTCATAACAATGTAAATATGCGTAGAGAGTCGATCCAATGCGTAATTACGCATTGGATTGAGTTGCAACATTTCTGTCAATCACTCATTTTTTGTGGAAAGTTTCGGATTCTCTGAGTGTAGTC
>LD345321.1:139853-156225 GCA_001465055.1 Ptychodera flava | reverse complement strand
AACACCTGCTTCATATAGTGATAACATATATCTCATTGTTCTGTGAAGCGTACTACTATTAATGAACCTGTTAAAAAACACGTGAGCATATTCAGTTCATATCTGGTTGTATTTGACAGTGAGTGCGAACGATTTTTTCAAAAAGGATTATTCTTAGGATTTAGAACACATGATATGGTTTGCAAAATTCTGTAGGATTTATGTCTTATGCGTGCTACTTGTAATTGTTTTGATACCGTTAGGGCTTACAGAGGGTAGACTGGATTAGATAAATTGATATGGATACCTTTAAATGCGCGCTGCCCTTAGTAAAATCACTGTCACATGTTTTACCGTGAAATATTTTGTTGTTGATGTCTGTTGAACACTGTATGTAGTCGTACTACAGATGATTTGATTTGTCAGCTTGAAATCGGAATCGGATAGCAACCATCGGTCTTTTTTTGCGTGTGAGGAAAAGTGAATAAGTCTATAAGCGGTCCGCATCATGAATCAATACAAGTTTTTAGCAACAACTTTCCTTTGTTCGGTCTTTCATCTTTAATTTTTAGTTTATGTTATGGGGGGAATTCTCCTAGGAAAAACAATACTGTTATTTACGAACAATATGTTATAATTTACAGGAAAAATACCCAGGGATTCACCGAGAACCGTAAATATTGACATTGAAATCAAAGAGGACGCCGTCGCCGTTTTTAGTAGCTTCGCAGTCGTTGGGATCCTCCTGGCCATCGGCTTCCTTGCGTTTAACATCCGTTACAGGGCAGAAAGGTAGAACTGCTATATTTTTCTAACGCTCAGATATATATTCATTTCTAGCTGAATTTAAGTCAGGGCTATTAAGATTACCTTTTTGCCAATGTTTTTCTATATAGGCATGATAACTCAGATACCTATATGTTATGAGTGTGTGAATGTACTCAAGTCGCAAGTATGTCGTATCTTATATTACAATTAGGTGTACGCTTAGGCCAAGAAAAATAAAAAGTTTGTTTTGCATCCTATACATATTGCAAAAATGATGTGGTGAAGCGTTTTTTTTTCTTCTAACTTGTTTTATTCTTCTTCCAACGAGAACCTGTTAAAAACATGAAAACAACGTAGGAATACACGCAATAATAAATGCACACCAGTGTTGCTTTAGTATTTTTGTATAGCTACAGTTCTGTGGTTTGACTTTCAGTGCAGCAATGCACAGTTTTGAGGGCGTAATATAACAGTGACATATTTGTACAGTTCTGAATGTTTGTTTACAGTTCTGTTTTATACAGCACTGTGTTATGCACCATCGTCATGTATTTTTGCTTTTTTACATTTTATTTCCTCGTGAGCAGAAAAAAGGTTGACGTGACTGGTCTGAATTGACGCACGAGGATATAGTCCAGTCAATTTAGGGTTTACCCTAGGACTAATTGCAACAGAAATTATTTCTTCACCATGACCTTTGGAAAGGTCTCACTAATGACATATTAAAAGTATAGAAAAATATAAGGGGTGCAAATTGGTTAAATTTGCATATATTCAAATTAGCTATATATCGCCTTTAAAATGACTGCTATACTCACATTTTTGGCATGTAAACTGAATTCAAGTGACTTTTTTCATTGCAACACAATTTAATAAGGTTCAATAAGTTATTTTCTAAATGTCTTGAACAATATAAAATATGCAAATTAAGTAATTTGCATATATTCACAGTTTTTCCACTATTTCAGACAAAATGAATGTTTAAGCTCATATTTAAACAATTTTTTTCTCAATGAAATTGTTAAGGTTTTGCAAGAATTACCTAAAACAAAAGAGGTTGACCTAATTTGCATGCATAATTTACATATTTAATACAAAATGCCTAATTTGCATAATTGACACAAACGGTCTTCTGTATACAATAAGCCTACAATAGCTTCCATTGACATTTTCTGGTTATTCAGAATTGCAATGAATAAAGAGAAGAGTTTCAGAGAATTACTGTTTAAATAAAAGGAATCAGAATTCTTTCTTTGGATATTCTTCTTTCTTTTACGACGATAAGGTTATTCATAAAAAATCATTGGACGTGCTCAAGTTTTCGACATCAATTGTCATTTTAAGTCATTTTCTTCTACAACATGTTCGATTGCAGTAAAATTTTTGAAGGAATATTTTATGCTTTTGGTCATTATCTTCAATGACGGTGGAAATATTCAGTTACTAATAAATGGTTCACCACACCTAACAGTTGTGCCTGTGAATCATCCTTCTCATTATTAAACTATCATTAGTATAAATACGAACATCAATTGAATCACCATGGTGGTAGTGGTGATGACAATTATTATGATAGTCATTATCATATCAAAATTTCTTCCTCTTCCTCTCTGTTTACATCGTCCTCTAGGTGGTTCATTTGTTTACAGCCAGAATCCTTTCGTTCACAACAGAAAGTCTAGATTTTGCTTTCTGTTGGGGTTATTCATGCTGCTGCAGTTCATTGTAGAACCCATAAGTATGGGGAAGGATAACTCAATGAAAAGATGTGAATCATAGGATGATATAATTGTACTGCGTATCATATCAGATCTTTGATGTGCAAGTATCACTCATGGGGCTGTTATGTAATGGACTTCCAATTTGCAGATTATTTGACTTTTGTATTATTACCAATAAGATTGATCACTCAAGGAATTGAGAGTCTGGCCAATCTGAGGTGAGACTTCAATAGGGTTAAAAATACAGGATAACCAATTTTATGATAATTTGATGTCAAAATTTGATATCCTAATTGATAAACTCGTTAACGGCAGCTTCTGTGATGCAAATCCCTTCACATCTTGGTTTTCTTGTTTCACGGTCATGAAAATTTGAAAGAGCAGCTAGACCATGTAACATTATGAAAAGCATCTAGATTTGCTTTTACAAGTGATTTAGATTATCATGATTCAGTCAACAGATTTTTTTCAGTTTTTCCTCAAATGCTATGGCTATGTACGGTAAGATTTAACAGGAAATCTCTCTCTTCAGTCCACTATATGACTTTATATTAATTTTCAATTGTTGTCTTCAAGAAATTTCAAAATTTTGAGAAATGGAGTGTTCTTTGATTATTGCAATGTCTTTCAGCTGATAAAGGAACAGCTTTCCTTCTCCATATTTCATGATAATTGGCAGTATAGTATAACAATTGTTCCTCTATATCATCATGATCATTATAATTTATTTATCATTATTATCATAAATTTCTGTATGTGGCATGAACAGGCAAGTTGCACACAGTCAAAAGTATATCTGATTTACCAGTGACCACACAACCTGGTCTTTAATTACATTTTATCCACACTTAATCTATATTAGTAATACGGATAAGGGTGAAAATAAAAGAAAATAGAGCTGAAACACAAATTTTCTTCAGCCTCCCTTTGTACAAAGTGTTGGTTATTTGGCCAAGCATTTTGGTATGCATTAAGAAAATCCAAATTTTCCAGTAAGTTCCCAATGTTATTGACATTATTCAAATTCTCTAGATAATTGAAATGAACTATACGAATCAATCATTGTTTATTTTTACAGGACTTTTCATTCTGTAGGCCCTATTAGTATATAATCATTAAAATGAGTTAAAATACACAGAAAATAAATAACCATGTCAATTTCTTTGTACTGAGCAAAATGTTCATTCAAGTTATAAAATGGACATCTTTCGATAGGAAGAATTTAAAGTATTAAATAACTTAAACAAGTAGTGTCTCTTAATGTAACTTCTCATTGTACTGATAACATAATAAATTAAAATAAGTTGACGTCAATTTAAAAAATTAAAGAAAATTATTTTAATGATCATCATATATGATTTATGCACATGAGGAATCGCTCAAAATTAGGTAAAATATATTTAGCAATGTTAGTAAAAACTTCCAATCTCTCTTTACGATATTGTAAAACCTTTCAAGTTTCAATTATTACATTTAGTACAGTGTAGGCATTTCCTATAAAATATTTTAAAATTAGTCCTTTGCACAATGTAGATTGTATTAGGCTTTGAATATACCATTCTTGGACCTTTTAAGTATTTAAGGTGAAGAAATAATTCATGTTCCAATTAGAAAAAGGAAGTGACATGGTTGACTTATTGGACAAATGCAAATAAGAATTTTTTTATCTCTGTAAGATATATTTGAAAACATTCCCTGAACTAAAAACAATAAAATGATGTTACATAGTCATTACAATGTCAGCTTATCTCTTAAATCACTTTCGTAAATAGATTATCAGCACCAGGTTTGTATAGCATCTATGACCCATTTAGCATTTGGGTAAATTAGCTGTCTTATGCACAACTTCATTAAATGCACTTTTCGCGATCCCTGGGATCGCCTTTGTTCTAGTCAGTAAGAGAATGATTGAGGTGTAAGAGCCTTTTGTTTTCCATTGAAATTGTAATCTGGAGGGTAAATTTTCTGATGAGAAAATCTGGTGCCAACACAGGCCTTTAAACTTGCGATATGTAACTTCCATGACCCTACTAAAATTTAGTTCTAATGATCTCCGTTGTTTTTTCACATTATATATAGTCATTTATACTATAGGTCAAAAAAGGGAAAAGTAAAGTGGTAGGAGGGGCACATTCCAGTTATGTAAAATGAAGAATCTTAAATGATTTTATGCATTGCCTAGAAACACAAAAATGACATTAAATAATGAAATTGCTTGAATTAAATATCAATTTGCTGAATATATTTTTAAGAAATCTATTAACAGCAACGATTTTGTTTCCTTTTCTAAGTTTTATATTTATTCAAATTATGCACTGTCTCCCCTCTTAACAGTCATTTTGTTTGTCATTCTATACATTCAATACAGAGTTGAAACAAAAACTACTTGTTGTGTAGATTAAATATAATTTTTAAGTGAAATGCAGTGGCAGCCATACTTGATTTAGGCAAATTAGGAATATTTCTCGGGCGATAAAATGTATTCTAAAATATTGCCTGGACAAAAATTAAGATAAATGCATACATTACTTGAACACAATGTCGCATTTTTCTCAATTTAATATGCATATTTCTTTTATCAGTGAATGTATTGCTCTCATTATCCGTTTATATCTATACAAATGAGGTAATGTTATAAATCTTAGATTGTATTTGACTTTTAGAATGTCATTCTAGGACCTCTCTAAAATACACAAAGAAAATTTAATTCTATTGCAGTCAGAAGTAGCTTATATAGTTATTAATTGGGGACATACAAAGAAAAACGAAGTGTTGTGGCGGCCATATTGGATTTATGCAAATGAGGAATATTTCTATGACGACAAAATATTTTAATCAACATTGCCTGAACCAAAAACAAGGCAAATAAGCCCAAAACCCGCACATATCATGTTTAGCCAAATATTTTTAGTAGCAACATTCTATCATCACCTAGTTTGTAACCATAATCTTTTTACATATATGCAAATTAGGCATTGTTTACATTTCTAGATTGTACGAGGCTTTTAGTATGTCATTGTAGGGCTTCTCTGAAATACACAGTGGATAAATAATTCTATTGCTGTCAGAAGTAGCATAAAAATAGTTATTAATTGGGAAAAATACAAAGAAAAGTGAAGGTTGTGGCGGCCCTATTGGATTTATGCAAATTAGGAATATTTCTATGAAGACTAAATATTTCCATCAACATTACCTAAACCAAAAACAAGGCAAATAAGCCAAAAACCTGCATATATCATGTTTAGCCAATTTTTTTTAGCAGAAACATTCTATCAGCACTTAGTTTGTACCCATAATCTTTTTACATCTGTGCAAATTAGGCACTGTTTACAATTCTAGATTGTACTAGGCTTTTAGTATGTTATTCTAGGACTTGTCTAAAATACAATGTGAAAAAATTATTATATTGCTGTCAGTAGTAGCTTAAAAAATATTTATTAATTCGAGAAAAACTAAGAAAAGTGAAGTGTTGTGGCGGCCATATTGGATTTATGCAAATGAGGAATATCTGTATGACGACAAAATATTTTCAACAAGATTGCCTAGACCAAAAAGGAGGCAAATAAGCCAAAAACCCCTGATCAAAAGCATGTTTAGCCACATATTTTAAGTAGAAACCGTCTATCAGCGACAATTTTATACCCATGAGCCCCTTTACATTTATGCAAATTAGGCACTGTTGCACCCCTTAGATTTTATTATACTTTTAGTATGTTATTTCTGGGACCTTTCCAAAATGCATGGTGAAGAAATAATTTCTGTTGCAATTAGTCCTAGGTTTACCCCTTTTTTGGCTTAGATTGACTGGACTAATAAGAAACAAACGTTTTATTTTTCTTGGCCTTAGGGTAGAATTGAACTCTTCTATTTTGGCTCATTATTTAGCTCATGAAGTTAAAATATTTTATTGGTTTAAGTTGTGAAAATCGATTTTATTGGTTTAAGTTGTGAAAATCGAAATTTTATTTTTCCCGTATATTTAACACATGAATGGTGTATTATTGTTTGTGTGGTAAAAAACATTGCGCGATGACACTCAATTTTTATTCTTGATTTGAAAAGCGAATGTTTGAAGATTCGTCGTGGGAAAGCTTAAGCAAAAGTTAGTAGTATTCACGTTCAAGGCGCGAACTACCTCTGGTAGGCCTCACTTCTTCATTCTCCCGCCATGCCTGGATTATATCCTTCATTAGAACGGGGAAGGGTCTCACTGATAGGGTATGAGTGTATTGAAACACGAACAAGGAGACGACCCTTGGTAGAAATCGGGAGCGGTTACTTGTTGTCTTATGCGTAGGTGGAAATGAGGCTGACCCATTGCCTGACCCAACGGCGCGCGAAGAAGGGAGTTTAAATCGGGTGCCAAAATTTTAAAGTGACCGATTGCTGTACATACTGAATGAACAAACATTGAAGTGGCTGTCCTTCTGATGAAATCTCTGCTTGTGTATTGTTCAGAAAATACGCTGCTGCCGCTGTTTCAGTCCGAGCCGTCAGAAAGTGTCCAAGGGTGCTAATAATGTGGAGGTGATTACATTTCATTGAGCAGAGGAAGCGTATATGATATGAACCGTCGCGTGGTACCTTGATGTCTCCTGCTGTCATGGCAATTTTAGACACCGTGGACCAGAGACCAAAACTGTGTCCAATGGCCGTGTTTGTGTCCATCCCTCCACTTTTCCATGGACAGATTTTTTTCATTCGCACCTTAAGGTAGTGTGCGCCAATTTGCATATTTTGTGAATTTATGTAATGGGGCAATCCATTGAGTTTGATATTACTTTGGGGTAAATTGGTCTTACTTAGTTTTGGTTATACTGAAAGTGTCAAGAGCATGGCAAGGCGATAAATATCCCGTTTGTACACATTTAATTCTGATTAGGTCATTATATCAAGAGAGAATGCACTAAATTTGGTCTGGCTTGTGACAGGGGTCACCGTGCAAGTATAAGAGAGACAAATTACCCAATATTTACGAATGTTTGACATTCAAAACGGCCACCATCCCCTTGTTATCTAGTAGAATTCCCGATTTTCACAAAACTAAGCCGCTGGAAACTCTACATGTATTTACTCCATAAGATTCAAAATGAGCTCCCACAAGTGTTACGCCCTTCAAGAGAATATTGTAAAAGTTTGAGAGCCTCTCTGTCCCCGAGGCGCATCCTACCTTATTGTATACGATCGCTTTTGTATCAGCTTGCCATTAATAAAGAAGAGGATAATTATTTTCACTCTCTTCCACCACGGCATAATATCTATGTTGATGCTTGCAGGGTAATCAGGATGTCTTCACCCAATCTGAACAATGCCATCGCCATTGGCTGTATTCTTGTATACATCACTGTAATGCTGCTCGGATCCATGTTTAGGCAGTATTATGCGACAATATGCAAGGTGAGCATAATTATGTTCGTCATCTTTCATATTTAGCCAGTTCTACACAAATATAGACACGTATCTATCTATCTATCTATCTATCTATCTATCTATCTATCTATCTATCTATCTGAAAAAAATACGAGACCGGAGCGAGAAAGTGACGCGTCCTCGCAATTGGTGAGAATCTCTTGTTATTCTCACCGCTGTCGGTGAGAGTTTTTTTAATTCTCACCGATGAGCTGCGAGAAATGCACTCCTTCGTGAGAATAAAGTATGATAACAGATTCTCACCTGTGAGACTGGATATTCTCACCAAGCACGGTGAGAATGGTAATTTTCACAGTGAGAATGTATCATACTCATCATTTCCTGGTGAAAATCAAGCAGACTCGCTGTTCACTGGTGAGAATTAATCACTGGTGAGAATTAACCAGACTCACCATCATCGGTGAGAATCAACCAGACTCACCATTCACTGGTGAGAATCAAGCAGAATCGCCGCTCATAGTTGATAATTAACCAGAGTCGCTGTTCACTGGTGAACAGTGAACAGCGAGTCTGGCTGATTCTCACCGATGAACGGCGAGTCTGCTTGAATCTCACCTGCGAATGATGAAAATGATACACTCTTACCGTGTTCGTACATATGTGTACGTGCGTACGTACTTACACGTACGTACGTACATACATACACAAACATCCATGCATGCATGCATGCATGCATGCATGCATGCATACATACATACATACATACATACATACATACATACATACATACATACATACTTCTTTTATCGTCGTGCTTTTTCAATTGCGATTTAAGTACCATCATGTTACTTATTATTAACCTTCACTTTTTCGAATAGGGTCTCGAAAACCTCGCTATGGGCGCTTTTATTTGGTGAAGTGAATGTCTATTTTGAACGTCCTTGTTATTATCCACCTGAATATGCCTTATATGGTGATTGTTGCATTCAACTGTACTATTGTGTCTGTTTCTGCGAACTTTACGTTGTAACGTGATGAAGCAAGTTGCTACAGGATGGGAACACCAATAACAAAAAAAACAAAAAAACAGGGGGTCTTGTTTTCCTTTCCATCATCAAAATCAGCTCTTAATGAATATTGCACACCATAAACTCGCACAATTGTCATCGACTCGACCTTTTCTTTTGATCATCGGACTCCGTCGCTGTCTTTCATTTTCCCATGAATTGCTTGCCATCGCGGAAACTGAAATATTTTTGCCCTCCAGGGATTCACATCTCCCACGCTGTCTTATGATTTCCGGGTGTAATCAATGGTCAACTGTGTGTAGGCACAAATGTCGAATATGGAAAATGTTAAACCTATCTAAGAATCTTTTGTTATTCGCTTGTTACGCTGAAGGTAGTAAGGAGTACTACCTTATCACTTTTATGTTACGAAAGAAAAGGGTTTACCCGTATCAGGGAGACATGATCCTGATTGCACGAACTCCAAGACTCACAAAGGTACCAATGTACATACAACAATTAAGCTCTTGAAACTCTACATATACCCCATACTGTCTCGTCCACGTTTTCGCAATCTCATATCAAATTTTATGTGTTATGGCGAAGATAGTTCCGGGGTTTGTTTGGGAATTACCGAGTGTCGCTGCTGTCCCTACAGTTCAGGAGGGATGCTGATATGAAACCATAGACTATAACTAAACCCAAACTCGTTTTTCATAAAAAGATCATTTACAAGTTTCAATTTCAGTGGAGATGTTTTGTCAAGACAACCCGAGAGAAGGAAGATATCGACTTCATCGATGGTTTGATCCCTGTTAAAGACGAGAAGTCCGTATAAGAACATCTAGCCACTCGATTCTCGACGGGGACATTTGAATTAAATCATGACCGATTTTCCATATTTTTTATAAATCACTTTGACAGATGGAAGTTTGGACGCTTTCGGTCGGCTACACTCTGGCCTTCGGCGCCATGTTTGCCAAGACGTGGCGAGTCCATCAAATATTCATAGCTACGAAAAGGAAGAATTTAAAAGTGGTAAGTTAATCGTGTCACTGAAAAAGCTTCACTAGGTATGAGAGCTGGTGCAAGGTTGGTTGTTCAAATTTACATTGTATCTTTGAAATGTGATGACTGCCATATTACCCCCGGGCGACACAAAAAATATTGTTCCTCTGTTTGGGGGTGGGTGGGTTTTTTTTTGCAAATGACAGAGGCAGCGATCGATTTTGAATATTTTGAACTATTTTTACGAACCACTGACTGAAGCAATGACTTGGAGTCTAGACTGTAAAATCTGTCCACAATTATAGCTGTATTATGTGTGCAGTTGGTGTTGACAGAACGAATTTTTCTCAATTTCCACAAGCTCCAAGAAGTAAACAAACAAAAACACTGCAAAAATATGTACAACAAAGATGTCCTAAAAGTAAAACGATTGCGGTATTGTCTTTTTAATGTCCTCAAAGCGAGTTCTTTCATTTGCACTTTAAAAATCCAAAGTCACTAAAGTACATTATTCTTCCTGGCTTAATATATCTATTTTACCATACGGTAGTCCACAGGGGAAACTGGTGCAGAGAGTTGACTCATCATGTCCGACTGCACATTTGCAAGACGTGTGTTCTGCCACCCGGGTTTTCTCACAGACGTTTTCTGTGTGTTTTCATAAGCTTGTAGGCAAGGAAGATTAAGACCCCTTTGCTTATCCGTGTGAGTGTGAAACAGGAAGGCGGAATTGCCGCCGAGAATTTCGTGCACGAGGAACAAAACTCCTATATCGTGACCTGTTCAAGAGCAACAAAGAACACAACAGCCTCTATGCTGCAGGCTATTTACGTTTAGTCAAAGATACGCGCTGATCGTGGCAGAACTGACTTCATGACTGAAACAAAAGAGATTGGATGGCGATAGTTTCGTCGTCGCACTGAAACGAAGTAATCTCTGTCCTACATTATTAGCAACAGCCTTAAAGTCACGAAAATGCACAGTTGATGCTGCGCGTACATAAGGTTTAATTTATGCTAACGTTTTGAATTTGACGTCAACCTTGCAATTATTGCGCAATACCTTCACTTATTACCTTTCGCCAAGTAATCAGTGAGTCAAGAAATTATAAACAAAACCATAAATTGATAATAGCAGTGTAAGTGGGTTTTGATCACCTGTACAGTGGATGATATAACGAGGTTGCATTTCAATTGTATGTAAATAACTACTGTACAGATTGTATGTAGAAGGTGTCTTTACAAACACAAGCAGAGAAGAGACAACACCAGCTGGCAATATGTATTATCGGTGTATAAGAAACATTTGGTGTTATCTTTGAAGACTTTGAGCTACTGATCCCAAGGAACTCTCGCTAGCAATTGCGCGAAGGGAGACGACGAGCAGTAATAAACGCATCGCTAATTTCTGCTGGCAGAAAACCAGTAAAAGAAGATTACTTGTGTTTTCATTATTGCGCTGTGTGTATGAATTTAGTTATTTTATCCAATTACTATTCATTATTACAACATTTATTTTATTGATTAATGTTTATGGAAGTGAGTACAAATTATCATTTTAGGGTTGCATTCTGAATCAACCTTTTTTTAAACGTTTTGTGCCGTTATTGCAGGTAGGCAGGTAACCATGGAGGCCGCACAGTCCATCGGTGTTAGATTACAGCGCGCGGCGAACGTTTCCCACACACTGTCTAGTCTGCTGCGACAGTCAATGCCGCTCATAACAAGTTTGACAATGCACTACACATCATCAGTTTTCTTTCAGGTATTTTATTTTCGGAAATACAACGCCGACGAAACTCACTGGCATATTTTTCGAGTGTCAGATCTATATCTCGAAGAAAGTCCTCAACATCAATCAGACTAACTCTGGGCGTTCAGTAGAATATTGCTTGAACTTCAGCAAGTTGAAGAAAATTTTGCAGAAAGAGACATATCGTCGTCTCGTCCATGCCGTAGTCGTGTATGAAGCCGTCTGGGCAATTACTTGCCAAAATACAGTGAATTATTTCAGAAACACCGAGTGTGTTATTTAATGGCATAAAATGTATTGTATTGACTGAGAATTGCACTTGCATGTGTAAAATCAACACTTTTCTTCTAGTCTATTTTGTAGCTGCGTCATGTATTTGAGTGAAGTGTCAATGAAGAGATTTTCGTTTAACTAAGACAAAAGAGAAAGCAGGAAAAAAGTTTCATGTAGGAGTGTTAAGAATTTTCTAGTTGATAATATTCATCGTTGTATTGCACAGTGCCAAACTTGTTGATAGAGTAGACTGCACTGGACATGCTACCTGCAGACTGTATGCTGAATGGACTGTTGTCGTAATTGTTGACATAGAGAGGAGAAGAAAATTTTATTTTGAAAAGAATTTACTTTTTTCTTCATAAACACCTAAAAGAAACTTTGGTGATGTGTATGTAGTGCAATGTATGCTGAACGACTGTCATG
Organism: Ptychodera flava; assembly: GCA_001465055.1. NCBI lineage: Eukaryota > Metazoa > Hemichordata > Enteropneusta > Ptychoderidae > Ptychodera > Ptychodera flava. Next base: position 143,921 of record LD345321.1, on the reverse strand, counting down.
ATTATAGACAAGACAGTGTGTGGGAAACGTTCGCTTCGTGCTGTAATCTAACACCAAAGACTCAATTTGTTTCAACTGTTTACTATTCTAATGATAAGCAACATGTAGACTTGTCGAGCTCTGCAAGGCAAACCGGACACTCAATCAAACTCCACTGTAACATCGACTACGATTAAATCCAGACTTGCATTTACGCGATGTGATTTTAATGACGTACTGTATTAAAACTGTTTCTGACCACGAATCACATACATTATACATCTGATAATCGTTTGGTACTTTTTTCCTGCAGATGATAACAGATGCCGATTTGTTTGGCTTAATTGGAATTCTATTAGCTGTGGATGTCTGCTTCTTGGTATTATGGGAGGTGTTCGATCCATTAGTTGATGTCTCATTTGTTACATTACGGGTAGGTCGATTATCTATAATATCAACGTCTTCCTGTTTTCCGATATGCTCGTCATATGCAATGCCCCAGGGCAAAAACCATTCAGCTTGTCAACTCAAGTCTGTAAAATGTGTACCGTTATTACTGGCAGCTACATGTAGGTCTGTTGTCACTATGTTTTTTGTTGTGTTTGTTTGTTGAGTCAATGACTTACATTAAATTATTAGCTTTCACGGTATTAAAATTTGACGACGATCAGAATGATTGGGTCATTCAAATCACTAGATATGGAAAATGAATCATGCCTTAGATGTGATGGCCGCCATCAATTTGACTGGATGGCATTTATTTCCGTGATTCCGAGATATAGGAAACGTTTGAAGGAAGTGTGCCTGTTGTAGCCTACAGGTACAGCTCATCATAATGCATGCTTGACTGACTATCTTCAAAAATAACTACCACTTGTGGGGACTCACTTCAAAGGTCTTGGGGTGAGAAAAAATTTTCACCAACTTAATTTTTTGAAAATCGAAAATTTCATTTCACGCATACAGTTAAAACAGTTATGGCGGCCATTTTGAATTTCAAATATAGGTAAATGTCGGGTAATTTGTTTCTCTAGTACCAAATTTTGCACAGTGACCCTCGAAATTGAGTTGGTGAGAGATCGGTTTAAAGTTTCAATGAGGAATGTTTAAGTAAGATTTTGTCTTTTTTTTCGAATTGCTTACTGCCCTAATAAAGTAACCGGTGATATGTGAAAACGAGTCCCCAACCCTTTTACCTATTAGAATATCGCTCAGACTGTGCTAAAATAATGATATACACCCATGCCAAATGGATCCTAAACTAAGAATGCTACTGGCTAAACAAAGAAGTTAAGACAATACCACAGTCCCTCCAACCATGTGATAAAACGAAAAATGGGCGTTAGGACTGATTAAATGATGAAACGTATGGATATATTTTATAGAGCGGCGTAAACTTTTAAAAGTTCGCTTTTAGAACCATCTGGTTCGAACATTTACATTTCGCTTCACTCTTGTTGTCACGTTTTGTCTCGTTGTCACGTTTTGTCGTTTGCCACACTTTCTAGTACCATAAACCGAGTGCGAGTGATATATTTTCCCTTTGAAAAGATTCGGTCAGGGCCGCTTGATTTCTTGTCAATTTCGGTAGCTAAGTTTTAAAAGCTGGCTTCTTCTTTTAAGATGTTAAAACCATCTTGTAAATGGCAGGTGTGCAAGCATTGACATCGTGGCATAGCAATAACCTGATAACCCAACACAAGCGATCTCGATTCAGTTCGCTCTATACATCACAACGTGTAATTGTACACCCTTTTGTTATATCTCGTGTACAACCGCCTGTGGCGTTTTATTGCTTAAAAATGTAATCAGTGAAAATTGAAAGCGATTTTGCGGTGTATTTTCATAGGATGTGATCGTTTAACGGAAGGAAAACATACAACAATCATTTTATTTAATGCCGTAATACTCAACAAGGCAATTCAGTCTACACGATGGAAAGAAAACATGATGCAAGGATGTCTGTGGCTTGCAATTTTAAGGCAAAACTTTCATTCAATCTGACAAACTGGTTTGAAGACTTGCAGTATTAAATGACACGAAAATTGCCGATGCAATAGTTGCAATTCTAATTTGCAATCCGACAAAGCTATTTGTTAAGGATCTTTGTTTGATTTGCCGATGATATCGCGACAACACTATTGGCAAAGAAACCTATCAGAATTTTACGTTTGACCTTTAACCCTTACAAAACGTACGGTTAAAGCCGCATAGAATTACTGATGAACTTTTGAAATGTTGTATCATTTGTCGTCTGTTTTTCATAGGCAAACGAGAGAAAAGTTATAGTTTCTCTGATTTTTGGGAAAGATACACGGACTACGAGCGATTTTTTCCTTTATTTTATTTCCTGAACTAGCAAATCCGTCCACTAGTTAATTCTTACTGATAAATTCCGTCTTGATTTTACCAGTTGTCTTCAATAATAGAGGCATTGCATATACAGTCAGTGTTGACAGAACAAATTCTTAGCATTTACACAATTACACAGTAATGTCATTTTAAAGAGCCAGTAATGCTAACTTTTGATAATTTTTTTCGCCTTTTTTGTTTTGAATGTGAACCATTATTCCTTGTTCTACTCCCAAAGGCATGTTGATATACTCAGTGTTAAGCTTGTAAACTCATCCCGTACGTGCGTAGACTGCATTGTTACAGTTGAAAATGAATTCTGGTCCGGACTAGAATTCAAATGTAAACAATAACAAATTTTAAGTTCATTTACACGTATATAGTCGCTATGTTGAAAAGCTAAATAGTGGGTATTTAAACATTATTTTGAGGGTAGGATAAGAAGTTGCAATTGGCATACAAAATAAAAATAATGAAAAAACCATCAAAGGTTAGCATTACTGGCCTTTTAAAATACTTAAAGTGGGGTCTGACATTTGAGCTTTCTCATTTTTCATTAGCCCGTTTCTGGAATGCTTGCTCAAACCGCTTGAGACGGTTGTATATAGCACAATTGAACATGTGCCGGCACACTGAACACGTGACACCTTCCGCGGCTTTGACATCGGAGCAACCGTGCGGCTTTCCCATTATGATAGTCTGTATGCTTTCAATATATTTCTCGTTCACATCGATTAACCTTCTATCACATGTCAGTAACTTATTGAAAAAAATCACCGAATGTATCATCGCCGACTAACTCTGAGCGATGTCTTTTGAACTAATTTGGGGGCGTCACTTCGGATGTTGGTGATCGTATTAACCCTTTGAGCGCCAAAGTCAATTTTTGTCACCTTTATAAAATGTGCCCAAGTCAATTTTTTTCAGGTTTTTGCCAAAATTTTGAAGGAAAACTGTAGCCAATGAAATGTGATGTCCATTTGATCCAAAATTATCAAAAAATTAAGAAAAATTAATGAAAATTGGTAAAATTTTGCGCTAAAATTTTGGTGGGAAAAATTACAGCACTCAAAGGGTTAAACAATGATAGTAATGCTGAAACTTCAAGTCGATTCCCGTTGCATTGTACCACGTGAAATACTGACGCTGTTCATCTTGTTGATAGTATTTCTGCCCGGACTACATGCATAAGTATCATTCGTAGTCCCGCGGACGTGAAGACTCAAGAGACTAACCGACAACACTAAAATAATTGCAAAGCAGAAGACTAGTATAAATTTGCCGCCATTTAAAAAAAATCACCCAAATTAGCTAAATAGAAGCGGCGATTCACAGAAACAATTTATTTATTCCGCCTGGCTTTACCTGTGTTTTTTTTCTTCGTTGAAGGACAATATCGTCATCGACCATGAAGATGTTGTACTCATATATAGCAGGCATGTATGTGAAAACAAGTACTCCACAGCGTTCTCCCTCAGCCTATACAGCTACAAAGGTAATCTTATAACTTTAAGGGCCGGCTACCAGGCGCCAAATGTAAAATAATTATTTTACACATTAGAAGAACATATTCATACGAAAAGGGTGTATTTGCATGCATTTATCAATAAAAAACTACCATAGCATAAGCATAAATAAATCAATACAGACATAAGTAAATACATATATGAGTGAAAAAACATACATATATGTGAACCAATTCACACAAGACCTATGAAGACAGACATATACATACAT
>LD345321.1:126578-136898 GCA_001465055.1 Ptychodera flava | reverse complement strand
CTATAGTAGTTTATTTTTATTGATAAATGCATGCAAATACACCCTTTTCGTATGAATATGTTCTTCTAATGTGTAAAATAATTATTTTACATTTGGCGCCTGGTAGCCGGCAATGCTAACCTTTAATAACTTTTTCACCACTTTTGTTTTGAATTTCCCTCAGCCTATACAGCTACAAAGGTAATCCTATATATAACTTAAAGGGCCGGCAATGCTAACTTTTGATAACTTTTTCACCACTTTTGTTTTGAATGTCAGCCATAATCCCTTGTTCTACTCCCCAACGCATGTTGATATACACGTTCAGCTTGTCAACTCAGTCCATACGTGTATAAGCTGCATTCATTGTTGTTGTTGAAAAGTCACTTCTGGTCTGGACTAGAATTCAAATGTAAACACTAACAATGCATTTCACACATATATATGCTAAGTTGACAAGCTAACTAGTGGGTGTTTCAACATTCTTTGGGGAGTAGAATAAGAACTTGCAACTGATATACAATAAAAATAATGGAAAATCTCAAAAGCCTTAAATTACTACTAAAGAAACTTGCTTGGCAATAACAAAGACAAGCGACAGATAAACAAACAAAGAAAAGGGGAACACTCAAACAGGAAAAAAATTCACAGACAGAAAACCAAAGTAGCGAATTATATTCGTTAACAGGCCTTGCTTTACCGAGAAAATAGCCTATTAGCCTGCCTCTATGTTCTTCTGCCAAACAAATCATTTTTGCTGTTTTTGACACATTAAGTTATGAGGACAATTGCTTCCCTCCGGATAATTCCCCCCTCTCAATTGAACCGTAGGACAGCCCCCTCCCCCGACAACCGCTAGTCGTATTTTGTCCTTTCATGAAAGGAAGGAGACATTTTTAAATTAAAACGTACGTAAGAAATTGAGTATTTCGTATTTCAGATGTTGATTGCTACAAAAATAGGAACATGTGAATTAATGTTGTAAGGGTATATATTTCTTTTAAGTTTTAAGAGAACTCTGCCTCCGAAGTTTGCAAATTAATTATCAACCTGGATACTTTCATCTTTAACTACATTCATAAATTTAATGTTCTAAAACTGCACTTTGTTGGTCCTAAGAAAGTCTTACGTGTTTCGATTTTTAAAGTCACGCAAAAGGGTCGTTGTCCTCGCTACAGAATCCCGGTTTTCGGGGAGGTGTTGCAGCCTCCCCGGCGATCATTTTCTGCTCGTAGTCCTTTGATTGTTCATCAAGGGACTACGGGCAAATTCCTTTTTTCCATTTTGACACTGATATTCTGACAGAGTCAAGAAAACAAAAAAGCACAATTGGCAGGTACTCTTCATGGAAGAAAATGTAGAAAAAAGAATCAAATTGTCTGTATGTAAATGGTGATGTCACTGAAAATCCATTAAAAAAACTTACTTTGATGATGTAGCCTCAAGCCTTGTTTATTCAGCTTATATTAACTTCGCCCTTGACTCATAGAGTATATAGGTAGCCTTCCATTAAAATAATGCTGATGTCGTCAACTATTAACTACCGTTGCACTGTGCATCATTACCAACAATTTAGAAATGATTACAGTTATTGACGGTGGCGGTGGCATTTCGGGAGGTAGTTGTCCAGAGGGCAGTCGTTAGGGGGGGGGAGGGGTAATTGTTGTTTTTTGTGGTGATACCATTTTAGCTGCTTTGATGAAATATTGAGGTGCAGCTTGAACGTGATTACTATCGAATGTAGCTAGATTGTTAAATTTTACCCAATGTGAACATAACGCTTTGTTATTTTTGACACATTCACGGCTAGCCATTTCGCTGACGTACAAATTACGATAGATCTTCCACATCTCACGACTCCGTTCTATGTACACAGTTCTTCAGAACTGCCCCCCGACAACTCGTTTTTTGTACTTTACACAGGTCTCTTTCTCCTTTGTGGCGTTTACTTGGCATGGTCAACACGCAAGGTGTCCATACCGGCGTTAAACGACAGCAGTTTTATCGGATTATCCGTATACAACGTACTGGTTCTCAGTGTTATCGGTAAATTTCGTGTTCTCGTTTTCTCAGCAGCCACAGATCATTTGCTTGTAACTATGCCATCGACAGCATCATTTATTCAACAAAGCTTAGAGGAATGAAGCCAATATTACTATATTGAGACGTCCAGCGCTCAGACTATCTGCATTTTTCTACTTTGTTCGCCAAATTAATATATTATGACATAAACTTTAAGAGACAGATGCTTAATTTTTGCCATAATTAAGAATGAAATACATTATTTCATTTCAGCACTTACCGTAAATACCTTTGTGAACAACGTTACAATACGGTATTCCTTAGTTTCGACCGTCCTTCTCGTCGCCACCACAAACACGCTGTGTTTGGTGTTCGTTCCAAAGGTAGGATGATATTTTAGAGATAAAAGGTCCAAACGAATTTTTTTGTGAGTATAAATGAACTCAAACAGCATTATGAAGCCTTCCTTGCATCGATTGCGCTTTGGACGACATTACAAAAGAACGTAATCGCAATGATCGTCAAAAATCTTTATATCATAACTATTCAAAATTATGCAAATTTAAAGAAAGAATGTGAATATTCCGTAGATATCACACCGAAAATTGGTTATGTCATCTGAACATTATTTCAATGTTTACACACTGCCACTCAAAGTAAGTAGGAAAAAATAGTAAGATTATGAGCGTGTTTTGAGAAAGAAAATAGTTTAGAGAAGTAGTGCAAATATAGTTAACATATTATTTTCCTTGCCTGGTTTCGTATGATTCTGCGTGATTCGCTTTATATTTTAACCACTAAACTGACTGACCAATTGGGGTCAAGGATACATGAGAGAAGCATCCTTTTATTTCAGATTATCTCGAAGTGTTCCAAGAAGTCGAATGACTCAGCTGTAGGGGCGAGATTTCACTGCACATCGTCTGTGAGCTTGGAGAAAGTGGAAGACAAGATGGCACTTCGATCAGAACTAGCCAAGGTGTGTACTAAAATTCTAAAATGCCATGCGTACACGCATGCCCGCTTGCACGCAAATGTACCCATACGTGCAGTTGTGCATGCGTTTTATTTTGATCAATGCTTCTATGCTTCGTGTTACTGATATATGTATTTTTTATGTGTTGATAAGTTTCGCAGGCGAGTTTTGATTGTTTATAACTTTGACATTCGCCATGCAGGCATTGCCCATAAGCAAATAAGCTACAGGTCCCTTGCAGAAAAACCATTAGATTGTCAATTTAATATAATAATGGCACTGCCTTATAAAATAGCGTGTCATTTCTGTAACGATATCGCTGACATACGTACAATGAAGAACAATTTTCCAGTCGGTGACAATGGACGACAAAATCCATTCACGAACAATTGGTACAGATAAGTGATACAGAAATTTATCTCGCTTTTTGGTGAACAGAATCCCAACGAATCAAAAACTGATAGAGAATGTATAGATTTACGATATGTTTCATCACATGAGGTTTTCAGCCGCAGGGGACGTCGACAACTGACTGTGCAAGCGAGACCAGTCTTCCGTCTGCAAGGTTTGATGTATATCTCGTTGATTTTTCCTGGGCCTGTTCTTAACCGCCTTAGGGTAGAATAATTGTGTGAGGCGTTGTAAGCAATGTGAGCAGTGCATGCCATTTTGATCAGTACTGGTTGTATATGCATCGTGTAATTTATGTATATTGATCATATGGTCTGTTATTAATTGACAGCAGAAGAAGCATTCGGGTAAACTTAAATCTTTCTTTATTGTGGCGGTATATTACTTACATTTCAGAAACTCACGCAGCTTTCAGATCTCCAGGAGATGTACCGTCTGCTGGGGAGTCAGGACAACGCCGCCGCCAATCGTGGCGCAGCGGAGCCGTGCGCATGCGGATGTTGGATCGATGTGCGTGATAAGAAGAACAAATGTCCCGCAAGAAATATTTCAGAGGACACAGCGGGTAACATGTCAATGAACGACCAAGAGCAAATACAAGCAACTACAATTTAACACTTAGTCTGTCACTTGAACGTTGAGGGCGATCTACTTTTCTACATATTATAGTTTCGAGCATTTTTTCGCAACTTACTGTTTCTACCATATTCAAAAATCCATTGATTACTATTCACGAGATGTCCTAAGTTTTTGCATGTTGTTGAAATTTAAAACAATTATGTGCCTTACTTAATCAGAAAATGCGGCATGGAAAGTTACATATGTTCTCATATTCTGACCCTGTAGCTCCTGAATTTCAAAACCGATCAATTGTCCTCGAAACATCTCCGATTCCACCTGCAAACTGGTTAATTCTCTACAAAGTGTGTCACAGTCCATGGTTGTTTGTGAAGCCGGCACGTCTGTGCAATAAGACTGCCCCTGACTAAAATAATCCAAGAAGTCTGAATCGGAACATGCGAAATATGTGGCTTGTGGTAGCTTATTTAGTTCAACTTTTCTCAACCATTTTCGCTCGGTAAGGCCTGTAATCAATAAATGCAAAAGCATCGCAAACAATTGTTTACAAGGACGAAATCTGGCAATTCCAAAATAATTTCAGTCCAAGGAAAAGGGAATACATGAATATCCAGTACAAAAAATAACCTAAATATGTTAATTTTATTTAGCTATGTTATAGTAAAGTTTATGGATGGAAAAGAATGATACGTTTTCTGAGAGCTGATTATCAAAGAATTCATAGCTTGTTCAAAGTTTGGAGTTAGTTAACTCGGTAATTTCTGCCACTGTGTTACGATTGAAGCATTTAAATCACGTGGTGAGGGAACCCACCAATAACATTTGCCCAAAACCATGATTGCAGAATGATATAAATGCCGCAAATACGATGCTATTTCTACCGGTAACAAACCTACTATCGCGACTATACATAAACTTATTGTACATTTTATTGTCGTTTCCTGTTTCTAACGATTTCCTACAATCTCTAACTATATATACTTATAGTAAAACCTTGACGTGTTTTCCACGAGCCCGGAGCCTGTATCAAATTATAAGTCATAATAAATAGATAAACACAATTTAAAAAGAAACGTTCAAACGATCACATAAACAAAGACGCACCTTGACATTTTACAGTAAAGCCACAACTTACATTTTCACACATTTGTAAGATTTTTGGCGCATCAAATATTTTTACAGTATTCTATGTGATTTTGTATTCGTTTTGTAATTTTTTCGAGAACGTTTGTGCGAAATTCTATTTTGTATAAAAGCTAAGAAGTGTTGATTTCACAAATAAGATAGCCTTATGGAACCGACGTTGCATGTTTATTTCATTCTTTCCGGTTTCACTAATGTTAGAGGAACATGAAAATATGTCAAAAATTTTTCGTCGGCTCTGCATACTTTAGTCGCCACCTTTGACGACTATGCGATATGAATTCCCTCGCCAACATCAAGGGATTGAAGGTCCGTTGATGATATAGTATTCAAGAAATATCTTTTCCAACTATTGCCGAGTCACATAGTATACTTCTGCTACATTATAGGGTCAATGAAATGATCTTCCCACATTTATATATGCATTGGGAGCATTTTATGGGAGGTAATCACGGTAATATTTTGACCGTAAAGTTTTCGCGGCCAGCTAAACTTGTGATGTTTGGAAACTTAGTTCGACCATTTTTCCGTCATGCGTACGAGCAGGTGAGACACGGCTTGCGGTGGTGGACCGCATGACAGGAGAGGGGTGGACGCAATTCATGTTCAAAGTAGAGATAATGGATTTTAAACAAGACTGAAATGGTTCTCGTCAAAACAAATTCACGATGTTCTAATTTATAGGCGCTGTCCCATTGTCAATGTCGTTGAGAACTGAAATACTTTATTTACAGACACTATTAATGAGTGGGTAATCTTCGGAAAAGCGGAAAAAGTCGACTTTCAAAGTCAAATCTTTTGGAAGTGCCAATGCCGTACGTTTATCCGTCTACGATGCAGCTAATGCCTGCAATAACTACAGCGAATATAACATATTACGTCCCGTGTAGCACTTGAAGCGATCTGAATGTTTGAGTATGAGACTGTTTTATAGACCCTTTAAACTAGTTGAAAATTTGTAATTTATTTCACCACAGTAGTTCACATTTCGCACACTGCACGTTTTCATTGTAGGACAGTCCGATTTGCTTAGATGAGCGACAAGAATTGGTAGAAAATTACACACATATAGTGAAAATAGCGTACAGATACGTTTTTGCTATATAGGCTACTCTTGACGGATGGGAACTCTGTTCGTATGTTTTCAAATAAATGACTATTTATCCTCGAGCAAGTTCACCGTGTGATGTGTTCATTTATGGTCACCATCATCATGATTGTAAATTAAATGACAATATCAAATGGATCGGCGACTTCTGATGGCGCCTAGCTTGGTCAACATTACAAGTGACAACTATGTATGGATATGTTTGAAAGGTAGGGTAATGCCCTTAAACACGAGCGATGCAAATATATGGCACATATAATCTCATTCCTGCATGATAAACATTGACTTACATACACGTTTGACTTCATTCCTAGATATATGTTTTCGAAGATATTCTAAAAGTGTATGTCAAGTCTTACCCTCGAAAATAATATAATGATTCAGTCATTTCGGGCGCCGCCTCCTTTGTTCAACTTTAGCGTGAAATGGTGAAATTGAATGTGTGTATGTATGAACGTATGCAAAGAGTACGAGAACACCCTAAAGTCTGATAGCATCTTGCAAATATGAGATATAGATCTACCATAGACAGTAGAGAAACTATCTATGGATTACTGATTACTATGTGATGGCTAGACTTAAAAGACAGATATATTTGCCGGATGGATATAATATAATATAACCTGTCCAAAAACAACCAGAAATGTGACGGTTAAGGGCTACGGTTTCAATGGTTTAAAAAAAAACAACAAGGCCAAAACGACGGAAGACTAATTCGATGTGCCATATCTATCTGTAAAGGCTGACGACAGATATTATTTGGTGGGAAAATTGGCGCAAAATTCTGATTTTCTTTTGAAAAAATGAATGGTATTCGCCTGCAAATTATTACCATCATCCATAATCTAACATTTACAAGGGTTCATTATTTTGGATCAAAATCTCAAATTTCCTACCATAAAAATACAACTTTTGGTATGCATTTATGTCTTGGCATAGAGGCACTAACCGTAGACCATTACGATTAATATTCGTAAATACCCATGTCGTTCAGGTGTTCGTAAGATACCTGGTCGAGACATGCGGTAAGATATAAAGAGAAACTAGTGGTTAAAATGGAATAGGAAGACAGTCAAAAACAAGGAGAAGGAGGGACTGAGAGCAGAGATCAGAAGAAGACAAAAAAAACCTGAAACCTGGAACTGGAACCCGAAACTCGGAGCTAAGATGGACTCTATTCTACACAACAAAGCGACCGTCCAGCCATCTCCTGGCAACAGTACCTAGCAATACTCCACTCATCCTCGCCACTTCCCTCTCATTAGTTCTCCTCTAAAAGTTGACATGTAAATTACTTAATTTGTCTTTTCCATCGGCAAAATAAAATCAAAATAAATTTGTTTCGTGCAACATGTGCAGCGAGTCTCCCGACTTCCCGTTACAGTACTCTGTATGACTTCGGATACAATCAGTGGATTTTTTTACAAAAATTATATTTCGTCTCTCAATGGAACATAATTTTCCAAATGATTTTGATTTAAACTTGGATATGGGAAGAATGCTGTACTTAAAAAAGTACGTTATCAGAATTTTCCAAACTTGTCTGTGAATTTGTATACATATTGAAGACATTGTAGACTTAATCAGCGAGGAACTCCTACACAAATCACAATGAATTATGGGATATCTTTGTACTGTGCAATAGTACGCCTTTTAGAGCGTAAACCACACTCCCTCAACAATACGGAATAGTTATGGCAGCTCGCCTTTTAGTCCTTGCATTAACCAGCAAAATATGCCTAGAAACACCTGCAGACCGCGTGGAGTCCTATTATCCACACTGTAAGGAACAAAACAGCGTTAGCACGACAAGGCATCCACATCTACACCGACCTGCATTAAAGTAGCAGATACAGCTAAGTAAGGTTCAGATAACGCCGTGCTTACCCATGTAAACAATCCAAGACTAAGTGTAAGGGAAGCAAAACAGTATAAAGTGAGCAAAACTAGATGGGCTAGATTACTTATCATAAAACCATTTCCGACCCTTTTGCCACTGTATGAAGTCTACCCTACCATATGTGAATATACTAATTTTCGTTGAATTGCTGGGAATGAAGAATTCAGTACCAATACCAAAATATGCCCCCAAAGACGAGGGGCCGAATGTAAAATATCAATTTACTTATTCATTTTTATTTAAGAGACAGACAAATTTTATCATAAACGATACATATGATATAAATACATTCTCATCCAACACCCACACATATGAATGCATGCATGCATGCATGCATACATACATACATACATACATACATACATACATACATACATACATACATACATACATACATACATACATACATACATACATACATACATACATACATACATGCAAGTACGTACCTACGGACGGACGGACATACGTACGGAAGGACAGACAGACAGACAGACAGACAGACAGTACGACAACGAAATAGTCGTTCATTGTTTAAGAAAGGGCATATTCAATGTTAATCATTGTTTGAATAAGGAAACATGGCTACGGCTTCGTCAATTTCTCTTCGATTGCAAGACATCTTGCTCAGTGTCCTAGTCAGTAATTTTCTTTACTCTAGCACAGAAATTTCACTCATGCTTGTTTGTTCCATTCAGTGAAAATGTGTATTTCTGTGCATCTTTGGTAACCTCTTACAATTTGTTGGAAAAGTTAATTGTTATAGTAATTTCCATGCATGTTAAGTAAGTTATCTCCTAATTCCTAAAAGTATAACCTAGATCCTAAAAGAATATGACCGCTTTTCACATACTTTCATTTTATTCACAATCAAAGGGGTTACTTTAGATTACATATACCTCCAACGTGTTACCATGTGTTACATGTTTATAAATTGAATATATCAATGCTTTTCGTACAGTGTTAATAATAGCTATTGAGAACATTAAATGGAAACATGCACCGATCTAGCAAGCGGTGGTCTGACAGAAAAACCAACAGGCTGTGGCAAAAGCCTTGCATTGTCAATTAAATCACATCCGACGTTTGTAGAGCACGTTCGCAAATCATAATATTTGCTAAGAGGACTTATTTTAAGAACGTTCCATGTAAGCCGCTATGTCCGTCCTGAATGCTGTAACCAGAGAGCATCATGTTACTTGCTTCTAATGTTACCCAGTTTATATTTTAATTTCAACTTAAGGTAGAACGCGTCTAGGGGACAGATATTCGGACTCTCAAATTTTTACAATTCTTTTCTGATCTACCATTTGTGGGGGCTCATTTAAAAGTTGATGAAAGACAACTTTTCACCGGTTTAGTTTTTCGAAATTCGAAAATATTATTTTTCTCTATAGAGTTAACATACGGATGGCGGCCATTTTGAATTTTAAAATATCGATAAATCATTGGTTATTTGTGCTTATAGTACCAAAATTTGCATGGTGACCCTCGATTTTTATTCTTGATTTTGAAAGAGAATGGTTGAAAGAGTCCTTAATGAATGTTTGAGCAAACTACCTTACCGAGGTGCATACTGCCTTAATGTCAAATGTATCAAAAATACAGTAGTATGCACATCGAAAGTTAAAGACAAAGCCATTTGCTGAAATTTGTCTGAAGGAAACTTTTAAAGATTCTGTTTTTCAACATCGAGAATAAAACTAAATTAACCGTACTAGTTGTGGTACCACAGCGACAGATTACCCTGACTTTGCTGATATTTAAAATTCAAAATGGCGACCATCCCTATGTTAACTCTATGCGAAGAAAAATACATTTTCGAATTTAACCAAAAATGAGACGGCGGAAATTTTGTTTATTCCGAGAGCTTCAAAATGAGCCTTCACAGGCCATACATCAGAAAAGTATTGTAAAAAATTGAGGCTCCGAATACCTGTGCCCGAGGCGCATTCAACCTTGGTCGTAACGTGTCCGACCCAGTATCCGAAAAGACTAACCATCCAGATACATGCACTTGCAACCTTCACCTAACATTCACTAGTTCGTTTGTCCAATTGCTGTTGTCATGGTAACCCCGCCATCTGTCGCGCAGGAAATAAAACGTCAATAAGCATGGCTTATCAGCAATCGACATTTTTTTGTACAATGGCATTATATTTCAATAATACCCGCAGCTTTTCTTTCCAATTTAACCATTGA